>VZRX01009252.1:67915-81099 GCA_013398075.1 Notiomystis cincta | reverse complement strand
AGAAGCTTTTTGAGAGCTCTTTATTTATTTATTTTGGAGATAAATATATCTAGATCAATCTGAATAAACAAGACAAGAAAACTACATTTACTAGCAAAACAAACTGGCAAAGGCAATAAATTTATAAAGGTGAGAGTCTTTCCTTGACTTACCCTGTTGCATTTTGTGCACATGTGGCACACGGATGTCAGGCACCGAGGCCAAGCCTTTGCGGCATCTGACACAAGTCATGGCACCTGGCCTTTTCACCATCAGGCCTCTTCAGATTTAGGGCATTCTTCATCCCTCCCATCTTTTAACATCCTTTCCCCTGGTATGTCTTCACTGGTGGTAGCAGGAGTGAGAGAATGTGGGTGTGGAGACTTGATTTTCACCAGCTTCACTGTATAGTCAGGCTTCTGGTGTCTGCTGGCCTGTTTCTCTTGCTGTATAACACTAACAGGGTTAAAAATCCAGGGAATTGCGATTAAGGAAGCCTGGAGTGGAGAAAGCTTTGGAGGGCCAAAGATCTGTAACTCAGTCCCATCAGTAGCCACTCAGCATTGTAGCTGGAGAACTGTAGGCTGGTAATAGCTGTTAACACTTCTTTAGGTTACAGGGTCTGTATATATGCTACGCCTACAGACCTCAAAGTGCATAAGACATACAGGAAGATATGTGGAGGCCTGTAACTTACCCCTATATAAATCTTATCGGGGTAAGAACACACTGACACACTTTTCAAAACCCATACTTGCCTGGCAAAGTAGGTTGAACTTTCTGATTTTCAGTTAAATCATTTCTCAGTGTGAAGGTGGGGTATCAGTCCACAGGATAAATGAATAGCCTCTGTCATTTAAGTATATGTAAATAGTTGTCTGTCAGCATTCATAAAAGAGGAAGTTTCTCTCAAAATACAGTAAATTAAAAATAAACCATTTGTTAGTTCAAATATCCTACTTAGTCTTAGCAAACAGAATTTTTGTAACTGAGTTTCTGAGGTTTGCAAGTAAGCCGAATGCTGCTCTGGTTTACACCCATTATAAGTAACTGATTTCAGTGAATTGCAAAAGATAAGCTGCTGCAAAATTCAGTCCATGAAAAAGGTGGTTTTAGCTTTAAAGAAGTACAGTGAGTACAGCATAGAGGAAATAGTGGTGATTCTCATGTCATACGAAATAAAACATAAGGGGAAGTACAAAAGATTTCCCATTTCTCTTTGCTATTGCAGCATCTCAGGTCATGGCTTCAGAATTTTTATATGATAGTTATGACCCTACTATTAAAAATACTCAGTTATTGCTCAGGCAGAACTGTGGAAGTCTGAGCAAGCTTTATCTGGGGCAGATATTACAGGAGGAGGCCTGAATTGTATAAGAAGAAATAGTTCACCTGTAAGAAATATTATAATTTTTAACTTTTCTATGTGTTGCTGAACGAGCCTTTTATACTACAGAGCTCTGTTAAGATTCTGGTTATTATTTCAAGAGCTGAAAATACAGTGAGTGCTTGGGTTTTTATTAATAGGTGTAGAAAAATCATTAACTGATGCCTCAGAATGCCTGCTTTTTCTGTACATTTGACTGCCAAAATAGAATTTATGTATATTGTTCTTAGGGAAGAATGTATTTTTGAACATATTTTAATCTTGTGAAGAGATTAAAGGGGTGAGTCTTTTATCCATGTCTTTATCTTTTTGCAGAACTCTTTCAAGATCTGAGCCAATTACAGGAGACATGGCTTGCAGAAGGTAAGGGAAAAAACTGCTTGTAAAAAGAGGAAAAACAACTCTGGAGGAGAAAAAAAAAGTCCTGAACTTGCTGTCTTAATGTTCAGCCCAATTAATTGAGCTCTAAAAGAGCCACCTCATGTGTCATGCATACATTAGAGCCTCTGATGAGTTTGTCTTTGGGGACTCTGGGGCTGCTCTACCCAGTGTCATCACAAATTACCAGGAGAAATTGCTTCCAGCTCACAATCACATCTGCTTTTGGCAAGAACTAATGCACCAAGACTTCAAGTTCTAAGCCTCTGTTCAGATTTTAATTGCAATTGATCAGGTTTATATTATTGTACCTCGAGAGACTACATACAGCCAGAACTGGGCTTGCTGTTTCCTTTTCAGCAGCACATATAATTATTTGGTGTTCTGGTGGAGTACTTTTCTGATGGCAGAAATTAGTTTCTCTGGGTTCATCGGGACGGGATGCTTCAAGATTTAAGTGCAAGTGTCTTCTTTCCACCTTGTTCACAACACAGAACATTAGGTGTGTATGAAATACTTAACCAGTACTTTTTCTTTCTTTTCTTCTTTTTTTTTTTTTTTTCCAGAAACCTTTAAATATTTTGCATGTTATTTTTGTCTTTGTATTTGTAGCTGTGAGACTCTGTGCCGGGTGATTAGAAAACTGACATCGGTCTGTTTTACACATGCATGCTCTTTTAAGAATTCCAAATAATCTTGCAGAGCACATCCTAGGGAAGAGACGAGATTTAAGAACAATAATGTACAAATCTGAATTTTGTGGAGTTGTTGAGAGATTCATTTAACAGTAAAAAAAATGTGCTGCTGCATTAGGAGAACTTTAACAAGTTGCAAGGTACCTTTCTGTTTGTTCAAGTCTGTTTGTTTTCAGCAACATTTTCTGATTTTTTTTTTCTTTGCTATTTGCCGTACTGTTTATTGGAAACATAAAGATTTTTGCGCATTATCTGTTCTTAATATTTCTGGTCAATTTTTTAATGTGAACTTCTGCATCTGAAATAGACATAAATTTGATGCAAGTTTAAATAATCTTTCCAGATTCATCCTGATTTAAATGAATGTGAGTATTCACATATGTTTAATTTTTTCCTGTACAGGACTATACACAGCTGTTTATAGAAGAGATGTTCTGGTTTTGTTGGGGTTTTTTTTTGTTGTTGTTTTGGGGTTTTTTTTTGAAAGGAGGGATGCTGAGGTGAAATGCTTGCTGTTGGTATTCATAGAAAGAGGGAAATATTGCTGATGACTGCTTGCTTGTGTCCTGATTCTGTTTTAACAGCTTTTTGTGTAGTTTCTTTACCTATAAGTAAGTTGTGAGGTATTGTTTATTTTGATGACCTTTTTATTCTGCTAGTATTAGTTTTGGTATGAGGATATTCTGAGTATAATCAAAAAACCCTCCTGAAATTAATGCAACAGAGGATATATTTTTATGAACTAAGACAATTCTTCCCTAATAATTGAAAACAGGATGTCCTGTACAAGGATCATTTTTGTAGTATAATGGTCAAATGCAACTGTAGCTGTCTCCCTCTGGTAATTTTCCTAAGGAACTCTTTACATTGTATCATCTCATTCATACTAGCAAATCAGAAGCATGTTAAAATGCTACTCAAAAGATACTATTGTTTAATTTAGAGGTTAACTTTTAGTTTGATTTTTCACTGGCAGTGGATGGTTTTGTTTCTGAAAAATGATTAAATTTCTTTGATCTTAAGTCAGAAAAAAATACAGGCAGATAATAATGGAAGTTTGAAAAATAATGCAGAATTTAAACTAATTTGATCATTTCCATAGGTACATAAATAAATGTAATGGCAATTTTTATTCTGAAGGCACTGCTTATTTTAGACTAGAATCACTTGTTTGAGAGCCTTTTTACCTTTTTATCTGAGTGTATTTCACTGAATAAATTTAGATAGGTTTTGAGATAGAAGGTGTTTAGTCCCATGTCAGCTAGGTTGAATAACCTTTATAAAGGTAGATAAAATAATTTGGGAAATATTTAAAAATGAAAAAAGAAAAAAGTTACTTTTTCACCTAGCAGAAAGTAATAAAGCTAAATAATGTTATTTGTCCACAGTATGTTGCAACTAAATATTACAGGTTTTCAGTGTTCTGGAAATACTTTAAGAAATCTCTGTTTCGGGCCATGCCATGGTTTGAGTTGTTTCATAAAACACAAACTTTGCACAGCTTTTCTTAAGGCTAAACTAAAACTGAAATAAAAAGTTAAGATGAGAACATCAAAGACTGAGCTGTCAACTTGATTCAAAACTTTTATGAAAAAATCCCACCCTTAACAACTTGTGTTAGTCTTTATAATATGCTGGTGTTTGAGGACACTGCAGCTCTGCTCAGATGTCTATATGGATGAGCTTAGCCAGGAAACAGATTTTGAAATCAGACTTGTTTACCCATTGCTAGATGTGTCCATTTATGTTCTTCTGGACCTTCCTAGGCTACAAGTCTGCCAATTTGGCAGCATCAGTAGTGTTTACATATTTCTTTTCATAATGCTCTGGAGCCAGGGAAATGACCATGAAATTTTAAAACATCTTGACCCTTTTTAAGAAAAGCAGTGGCAGCTGACCAGGTTTCTCCCACTAGTTCAGATCCCTACTGGGGAGTAACCAGGTCAAAAATCTACTTATTAGTTAGGAGAAGAAAGTGAGTTGCATTTTATGACACGCAAAAATAATGCTAGTGGATTTTTCTTTGTTTTGCTTTTCCTGAAGCTGTCCTTACTGCACCACATACTTTAGCCTGAAGATTTTTACAGTTAGTGTCACCTGTGATAAGTTGGTGGCAAACAAGTAAACACAACAGAAATGTATTCTTCTCCTCTTGGAAATGGTGGGAGTCTCACTTGTATTAAAGTATTAATACAAATGTAAACAATTCAGTAATCTGTTTAATATTTTATTACTACATAATTAACAAGCTGAATACTACTTACAGAGAGCTCACAAATGTATTTCACTAGCTGCATAGTAGATTTTTATGGAAATGAGTTTTTCTTCTTACTCTATGTAGTATTATATATGTAAGAAAGACTAAATTATTTTGATGTAAAACTTGCTCTGAATAAGGTTGCCCCATGTCAATTGTTATGCAAGACAGAAGGTAGAGTATAACTGTTTTCTGATGCTAGAAATTGAAAATGGGAAGCCTTTAATAATTTTTTCAATATTCAACCTTGAAACAGTTAAAATTGCCTATTGCGAACTGAGACAAATATTATTTGGATATTCTCTTTTGTTTTATACTTAAATAACTCAGTGGCAACATTTTGACATGATAATACTATAAAATGACTTTATTGATTCCATGTATTTGGAATCAGATTGGTTCTGGCAGACAGCAATTGTTCAGTGACTTGAAAAAAATGGTTAAAATATTAATCTAATGTTATCTTGTCATGGTAGCTCTTCCTTCCCATTGTGGAACAAAATGAAGAGAGAACAAATTGTTAGTGAGTGAGTGAGCTTCTCCTTTCTATGGAGAAAGCGTTTGGTTTTGGGGAATAAAAGATTAACAAAACCCTCAGATTTTTATTTTATATTATTTAGATACCAATTTTTCCTACAGCTTGTTCAAGATACATAAAAGACATCCCAAGCAAAGACAAATAATAAATTTATGCACTAGATCTGCTTCCTAGAGCAATAGATTATAAGCTTCTCAGACAGTAATATACTAAAAAATAAAATATAACATTCTTTGTGTGATTTGAAAAACATACAAAAAGACTGAGCAAACAGTAAGTGGTTGGAAATAACAGCTACAGGTAACGGGTTCATGCCTCTACCACAACTCAGCTAAACTGAGTGGATGGGTGGCTGCTTTAGGCTTCTAGTGGTCAAGAGCCGCTTCTTAGCATCTGAAAGTAAGTCATTTCTCTCCATAATTATTGGCCAGCTTGGGAATGAACTTGACAAAATGAGTTTCTTCCCTCTGTTCTCCTAATGTGAAGGACCATCAGCGTTGCAGCGATGTTCTAAGCGAGTGTTGACTTGTAGTTTGTTTCTTAAATAATGAGGAGGTGTGAAAGGAAATAGTTTCTAGTTCTTGAAGGATTGCTTTTAATAAAAGAGAGTACTGGATCTTCAAATATTGGTCTAGTTAGAGTGGCTTTGTTTAATCTGGCTAGCTAGCTTTTTTTCTGCCAAAAAGTTGTAAAATTTAGCCCAGTGTAAGGCAGATGGTATGTAGCCAGATTCAAGAACTATCCACATTTTTATAGGGGCAATAAGAGTCAAGAAATAGTAATTTAATAGCTCCATGACTGAAATCTGCCTGACAGGAACAAACAGTATTAAAAGCAGTGAAAACACTTTCAGTTTGTAGTACAGAGAATATATTTATCTTTTTTTGGTGACTCTAGTGATCTGATAGATTTGCTTTTCTAACATTCACAGCTCATGATCATAAATATCTGCACAAAAAAGAGAACAGTTAGATTAGGCAAAATAAGAGGGAAGGGGTTGTTATTAAAAAAAAAAGAAAGAAAGAAACCCACCAAAAATGTACAAATCTGAAAGTCTGCATAGTAATAAACTTTTTTCATGCTTTTCTTCTCGTTTGCTCGAAAAGTAAATAATTTAATTCAAAATAATAATTTTCAAAAGCGTGGAGGGGTTTGCTAACCATGAGGCATGTAGCGAAATGTTAAATGTGAGTACTCCTTTTAAAGCAACTTTTTTCCTCATTTTTAGTGTAGCAGTAAATGAAGAGCAGATTCTGCAAACCCATCTTCATATTCCTAGGGATTATTCACATAAGGAAGAATTTTGAGATCTGGAGCTAGTTTTGAACTGCATTTAAGTTTATTAGTCAGAGCATCTCACATTATGTAAAAAGGGTTTGGCGTTGTTTTGACAGCAAATCCAGTGCTTATGGGAAATAATATTTTTTACCATCTTGAAATTTATCGCTGTTTTGCCTTCCCAATGTTTCTTTGTTAGAAACAGTTGTTCCCATGGAAAAACCCCAGCCCCCAATCAACCCCCCCCCCCCCAGCTCTTGCAGGAATACTTACAATTTATCCAATCTTTCAGATATTCAGAAGTGACAATGAATCAAAGAAAACTCAATAGACCCATTACTGTTGAGGCCTGAAGTCTTATTTTAGCTGAGGCCAAAATACTACTGCTCATATAGAATTTCCTGTCAATTTAAATTTCTTTTGCCACTTTGAATAAATGATGGATATTTTAAAACTAATTGCTCTTAGCTCTAAAAGTGAAGCATGAGGTCAGAGCACACAGTACCGCAGGAAGTGTTCTGCTACCCAAAATAAAGTTTTAAGTGAAGCATTTTCAGCTTCTCGTTTTTCTGGAAAGTTTCCATTTTTTTTTTTAACAGGAACACCTTTCTCTGAAGTGCAGCTGAGCTTTTGGAAGCAGTTTGTGAGTGGGAGAAGGAAGAGTTAAGTTTAAGCCCTTTATAGTTTGCTTAACTTTTCATTTATTAAATAACGTTCCTCAGCAGGTCTGTGCTGCATCTTGAGACAAAGCAGTGAAATCACTGTGTTTATGCCTAAAGTTCAAGTTTACTTTGCTGTAGCTTTCTGGAAGGGTGTGACATGAAAAGCTTGTGGTTGGGGCCACATGGTTCATGCTGGACTGTGTTTTTGTGAATGGAGGCAGAACTCCAGTTCTGACTGCTTGTCTTGAGGAATTGCTTCGGAGATCAGCTGTCTCATTCACTGGCAGAAAGAATGACTCATACATCTTCTGCCTTGTTTGGCTCCAGGTCATTGTTACAGTGGATAGAGCTGGTTTTAATTAAATATTAACTCCTTTTGTCCTGGATGCTTGTTAATGGGGACTTTTTGTTTACTTGCAATGAAAGCTAACTAACAGGCCTGAGTTCTAAACTTTTTTTTCCTCCAAATTGCTTTCCCTTTGCAAAATGGGCCAGTCAGTTCAGCCTTTCAAAGAGTGTTTAAAGCTCTAAAAACTACAAACAAGTACCAAGTATTTTTGTGCTGTGAATGTTTGCATATTTCAGTCGGTAGTGAAACTATAAAACCTAAACTGATAAGATTTTCAAGATCATCATTAACATTTCTGCATGCTTTCCAAATCTTCTTGAGACACTATAGCTATAGTCAGAAGAAAAAGAAAACTTTTGGTAATATTCTAGGCTGAGTTGGATAGTTTATGCTGCAGATGTTGTCTGCTTCAGGAGTCTGAGACTTCATGGCTCTGAATGGGGAATGAACTAATGTAGCTGCTTCTGCTATAAGCAGTAAAAGCCACGTGCTTAATATCCTTCAAAACCTTTTATTAGTCTTTTGGAATATACTTGCCTTCTCAAACCCCCATAATTAAGTAGCTCAAGGAAATGTTCTCATTCAGATGGGTGACCATTTCAAATATCTTTTCTCAATTTCCCTCTGAATGGCAAAATGAAAAAAAAAGTTTTGGTGATTTATGCATTATGTCTTGTGTACGTTAACAGAAGCTTTTATGGCAGCCTTGCTAAGCTGCAGTATTTGTGAATAAGAGGAAATGAATGGCCTATGTATATAAATTTGTAGACAGTTGTGATACTGCAAGTTACATTTTCCTTTCAGACATTCAAGTTGAAGTGTCTTTACCTGCCTATTTAATTGCTGCAAAATCTACCTGTACCTATCCAAAATCCAGATATAAAAGCCTTCTTCTGCTTGAGTCATGGGATGATGTATCCCAATGATATAACATCTCACAGCTTAAGTGAAGAAATAATTTAAGTTCTCATTTCCACCAGTTAGAAGGTCCTTTTAATTTCTCGGTATGGGCTTGTGGGCTCATTTCTAAGGTAGTGATGCTATGGAATTTGCATTCCAGTTGGAAATGCATGTTCCTAGTTTGAATGTTTTGGATGCTGTTATTTGTTTTGTTTATATTTGGCAGGGTTTTAAACACTTCTTAACTTGCTGTGTTCCTTTCTCTAGAGAGGCTTTTAAGGCTATGTTAATATTGCATTTAAAGTAAATTTTGACAGCATAGTCTCCACCTGTTTCTAGAGTACCGATAAAGTGATGTGCTCTGTCTCTATTAAATATGCCTTCATAAATTTTTGGGGAGCTATGAATGAAGTACATTATTCTTGTTTACTCCATAAACAAGAGCAAATCAGGGATAATGGCAGTAATGTAGCAGTTTCCATGACAGTTCAATGAGATATATTTTATTTTTTTCTTACTCTATGGCTGGGGAAAAAAAAAGGACCTAACTTACTGATATATACATAAATCTCCACAACAGATTTTTTTTCTGGACTAAGTCAAATTAAACTGATAAAACCAGAATGAAGCACTGGTGATACTGTCCAGTGCACAGAGGATGCTCTCTGGAAAGTTATATGAGATTTCTACCCCACTTCTGCAATCACTAAATGTAGCCTCTTTATTTAAACAGAAGGGGGTTTGTTTTCTTTGAGGCTTTTAAAGATATCCTAGATTCACAAATTTATATCTCTCTCTCTGCATATACATGTATATATAAAATGCAGGTGCACATTTAAAAAACTTAATTCTGCTAGCCTCCTTGCTGCATTTGAAAATGATAGCTGGCTTAAGAAAAATGTGTGGGTGTGTCTTCTGTAAACAAGAAGTTACTTGATTCAATTACTTACATGTACTCTGAAGGTACTCACAGACATTTCAAAACCAATCGTAAATATAAGGAATCTTAGGAACTGATTTTTAAGTAGAAGACCTTGATTTCATAATCATATTTTTCCGTGACAGTCAAATAGTTGGCATTTTTGTAAGGAAAATACCGAACATTCACGTGTAGTCAATTGCATGACATGTCAGAAATTGCAGAGTGTGAGTATTTGGGCTCATCCTGTCCCTGAGTTATTCTTGGTAAAACTTCTGTGGTTTCTCTGGAAGAGAGAGAAATTGAATGCATCGAAACACTGAGAATATTTGGGTTGGTAGTGTTTTATACAGCCTCAAACTTTGAAGAGCCAATATGTCCTCAGAGGTACTTGTTTATTATAAAAGGATGTGTTACTGTCATGTTTGATTTTGTTTTGGTTTGGGTTTTTTTTTGTAATTAGAAACCCAAACAACAATGCAACAGTAGCTGGTTTGTTTTTTATTTTTCAAAGTAAGGCTAATTACACTTAGCTTATTTATCTTACTCACACATCTTTTCAAATCTGTATTTGCACATTTCCAAGGTCATTTGTTTTTAAGGGGTATTTGCTGCAATTAAGACAGTGGGATTTTAAATTTATTTTAAAACCCAGAGCAAATAATTTTTCAGTATAATGAGCCTGATTCTGAACTCTTTACCCAGGAAAAAAAACTTCCAGTTAAGTCATTAGAAATATTTCTTGAGTAAAGGAGTGGCGATCTGGTCCATGAAGAGCACTGTAGTGCACATTCAAAATAATTGTGAGTAATTTTAATTAAATATATATTTTTCATTCAAGCAAATTATATTAAAACTAGTAGAAAATGCACATATATAATGGGGAATACGCACTTCCTATGCTAGAAAGTGTTCTGAAGGGCATTAAAGTCACATTTTATCATTTAACGTATTTGAGAACATTTGATAGTCACAGTTTCGATAAATGATTATATAAGCAGCATTTACCTTTCCAATCTTGTTGGGTAACCAGATCATGGCAGATGTTAACTTTTAATTAAGATCATAAGAATTATTTGCTTGTCTTTAGACAAGAGCTGTGTAAAGTGTTTCTAAACGCTAATTTTATGCAGCTTTGCTGTGGCGATTCCTGTTAGTGTGTCCATTGAGGGAAAGATGACAAAGTTAAGATAAGCTGGATTTCTCTTGTGATCTACCAGAAGCAGTCATGCTCTGAGGATGCCGTTTCTCAGTGTAATATTCTGCAGTTATTTGAATGTATTCGTCTATAATAAACATTTAGTGGTATTTCAGCTTAAATGGTTTAAATGAGTTTACCACGCAGTTTGAGAGATGGCTAATGTCTTAGTTACACAATGAAAAGGAACTGGTACCAGAGGAGCAAAATTATCTATCAGCAGACCGTGAAATGATTGTATTTAATAGCTCAGGTTTGTGATGGAAGTTTCCTAAAAGCAAAGACGATCTTACACAAGGCAAATGGATATTAATCATGATTTTTGCTTAAGTAAATATTTTTCAATATCTGAAATGTTGTCATTGAACCAGGAGTTCTGTGGTCTGGTAAAATAGTTCTTTTTGAATATTTGAAACAATAACAGAAAATCCCTACTGTGTTGGCTGACTGCCATGAACAATTGGAATCACTTTTATGTAAGCCGAAGGTGTGGTAGTTTCAAGTTAAAGAAGCATAAGCATCAATCAGTGGGATTTGGTTTTATGTGGACTTTATGTGCAGATATTTTGAAAATGAGCACTAATGAGTTTTACCAGTGTCATGGTAGGTCCAGACCTTGGTACAGGGAGTGAGGCAGGGCCAGTGAGCCCCCACATCCTCCCATTCCCATTGCTCTGTGCCGGGGCTTCTCTGGACTCACACTGCACCACACAGCCTCACCCCGGGGTTTATCTGATATTGTAATGATGCACTTGCCTGATTTTCATGCTCAACAATGAAGAAACAAAAAGATCATAATTTTAAACTTGGCTGTGCTTTGAATTAAGCATAAGAGTCTTTATTTACGCTTTAATGGCTTCTTTTAATTCTTTTTTCTTGTTTTTTGTTTGTTTTGTTTCTGTTTTTTTTTCTTCAGCTCAGGTACCTGACAATGACGAGCAGTTTGTGCCAGACTATCAGGCTGAAAGTTGTAAGTATACTACAAATCATCATGTTCTTAAAATATATATATTTGTATATTTATATCTCTGTCTTCATGTTTGTTATTTATTTTGTCATCTGTGGTCATGTGATAGCTCTTTTTGCTGGTCGGTGACATCAGTGTGATGAGTAGATAAAGCAAGTGGCATTTTGATGTGCAGCCAAAAGAACTTGTTTGGGCTGAAGGTATAACCTTTAGCAGGGGGCCCTTTCCTGTCATTTCCACCCACAGCCCCAGGGAAGCACGGAAAAACTTAGGTTGTGGAGGTGGAAGGAGTTTCTTTGTCTGTAGAGTGAGCAGAGGAGCTTCCAAGCCGGTACAGATCAGATACTGTAGGACGTAGGATGCATCTCTGCTGAGCAGAAGTCAGGCTGCTCAACACGTTTTGTGTGTGAATAAAGAAATAAAATTCTCCTCATAATCAATCAAATATAGCCACAACTGAAGCATTTTTAAGTTATCTTAGCACGTGGCATTTTCTTGCTCAGTGTTTCCCCTTGAGTTAATCAGTGAAAGCAGGAGTTATGTTAAACTGAGTGCTTTGCTTTGTTTTCTACTTACTTAACAAGAGCCTAAACTTATTTTTGTCAGCCTGTGCCCCTCAAGTCTTGCCTTTACCTATTAAAATACTCCTATTCTGTTAAATTCTGGCTCCGTTTTGCTGTACCTGCTGTTCTGTGGTATTGGGTGATTGCAAGGGCATAGCATGAGAAACATCTGAGAGAGTCACAGACTTGGAGCTTCTTTTTCAGTTTTCTTCTTCACGTCAAGGCTTCTCCTGTCATCAGAGGTCTCTTCTAAACAGAGTCTGCTGATTGTGGCAGAGCATATGGTAGCTTTTCCATTTTGCTAAGTAACTTAAATAGTTTATCCTATTGGAGTGAATTACTGCGGTTCACTAAACCAGATAGCTGTTAAACACAGCATTCATGTACTGAAGTATTAAAATTAATATTAGAGAGATTAGGAAGAATAGCATGAAAATAGTCTTTAACCCAAAAAACAAATACACACTTGCTGAATTTTCCTATAGATCTTTTAGATTTTTTTTTCCAGTTGTTAAGAAGCTATTTTAAGAATAATTTATTGAGGCTACTCATAACAGCATTTTGTGATGCAAAAAAAAGCCCACACTTTTTTTTTTAATCCTCTGGAATTGTTGCTGTGCAGGATAGTATCCCTGCACAGCAACAATTTAAATCTGTTTTTCTCTCAAAGTTTCTGTACATATGCTAACCAACAATCACGGTCACTTTAAACTTTGAAAATTGCCTTTTATAAAAGAGGTTTCTTTTTTTTACCTCTGTCTTCAAAGGCTTTTTTTTTTTTAATTAAATTATAATATGAAAGACAAAACAATCTATAAATTGAAGATCAGATATGCTACTTTACATATGGATCTGTGTCCAAATATAGTCATTCATGCATATACCTTTGTGTAAGAGTACAAAGTTCAGCTGGGGCTTCTATTAACCCATAATTATCGTTACACAACAAGTCAATGATTCTTGGAAAATAATTTGTGGACTGTGAATGAAAAGCCCCATTGAAGCTGGCTACTGCATTTGGTGATAAAGAAATTCTCCTAATATGGGTATTTTATTAATGCTGTTGTGTTTCAAAGTTCCTTAGCCACAGCTTACACAGTATTATCAAAGGGAC
>VZRX01009252.1:36369-67877 GCA_013398075.1 Notiomystis cincta | reverse complement strand
TTTTATTTTATTTTTATTTAATTTTTTTTTTACATGGGAGAGAATGTACAAGCTTTCATAGATTTAGTGTTTAATACATTTAATTGAGCCAAAACTGAGGAAGCACAGAAGTGCAAACCGATGAAGGGGGGGTCACAGTCACTTTAGTTCAAAGGCATCTAAACTAAACAGTGCTTTGCTACAAAAATTTTATTTATGGAGCTCTATATATGTGATGTGCAAAGTGTGTAAAGAAAGCTGAAGTGTTCCAGTGAAATAGTTACAATCTGCAGTCCAGGTACAAAAAAAATAATGACATTTTATTTCTAGCTTCATTGCTTGAGAAAGGGGCTTTAAAGACCGAGACAGATCTCTGCTGTTAAATTATGATGTTAAACTGAAACATTAAAAGGAGACTTAAGAAGCTTTGGTAGCAGTTCTGCAACGACGTGGTTAAAATTTTCTTGCCTAGAAATCGCCAGCCTGGCGATTTGAAGAAGTCAGCTCTTGAAGCAAGATGTGGAAGGTAGTGGAGGAACCGATACTGCCAAGATCATGTGCTGTGTCCTAGCACTGGGCAGGATTAAACACCCCTTGAAGTGCTGTGGCTTTTGCATTTGTTTTCTGTAATAATGATTTTAACTAGTGAAACTGCACTGGTATTAGTAACTAAGGGAAACATTTAGTTTAGATTAGATATACAGTCCACTTTATCCACTCAGGGATTTAACTTCAAAGCTAGCTTGGGACCATGAATATTTCAATTATGAGTTGCTATTAAACATCAATCAGTTTTCAAAAAGCAAACATAATATGTGTATTTATAGTTAGGTGTGGGCTTTAGATATTATGAGTGAGATCAACAGCTAGCATAACTTTATGTGGTATTATTGACGTTATTGGAATTACGCATATTTCTGTTAGCTAAGGATACAGCATGTCAAGCCTCCCCTTAATGCTTTAAGCTTCAGTTTACCTGTTTAAAAGTAAAAAAGTATTTGTTTTCTTACTCCTTTATGTCTTCTGGAAAGAGGTCCTTCCTACCATAAAAATCTTAGTAATGCCTGCACTTTCAAACCTTTCTTTTTTGTCATCAAAGCCCCATCTTCTCTTACATTTATATTAAAAAATGTTTTAACTTGGCATACCTATCACAAAGAACGGTTTTGTAATTTTGTTTTGAGTGAGTGGAATTTAGAGTAGATAACAACTAGCTTGTTTGGCTGAAATTTGAAAAGCAAAATACAGTTTGGTTTCTTGTACTTTTCTGCTTTCCGTGAGCATTGAACTTCTTGAGTTCTAAGGGACAAAAATGTATAGAAAAAAGAAGTTTTTTTGGTTTGAAGTTCTACTGGAAAAATATTGAATACCATATTAAATAATGTAATTTTCTTACTTTTTCATTTCCATTCTTGCAAGAAATAAAAATTCCACGGAAGGAATGAGGAATCACTTCTACAGGCTTTTACTCAAAAATTCGGTTTTAGGCAGGTTGGTTTTGCCTCTTTTTGAATCTGCTTCTATAATGCAGTTCACGTGTTTGCTGAACATTCAAGTAACTTCCTAATGGATATTCTTTAAAAATAGCATGAAAAGTCATGTAAAGCAAAGATGTAAAAAATCTGTTTCTTCTAAAAAAGTGACCATTTTGGGGTGTTTTTTTTTTAATCAACATTCTTTATGTGACACTTTTTCCTAATTCTTATCCAATTCATACAACCTAATTAAGCTGGTTTTCCATCCATATAAAGTCAGTATTCACATTTGGAGAAGGGTGACCTGTGTTAACTTCCTCAGATAAGGTTTCCTATTGTTTAGAGTCCATTTTCATATACTGAGGAGGAGCCAGATCCTGAACTGGTTGTAATCAGTGGCAAGGCTTTCAGATACTGTAGAACAGCAAGGACTTTCCACTCCAGGAGTAAAAATGAATAAAGAGTTCAGTTTGCTCGAAGTCAATAGCTGTTGAGGTGAAGATTACTTGCTCCCATTGTTTGGATGGTTTCTGTGACAGACACAAGAGGAAGTAGGTAGGATTTGCTGATGTTTAAAAGATGTAGTTGGCAAAGAAAACTTGGTATTGTCAACAAAACACTGAATTGTAATGTGACCTTGTACAATTGGTTATAAATGAGGATTACTCTGCACCAAACTAGATTGCCAGGTGTCTTAATATTATAATCATGGTTTGTTTTGTTTTACTAATTTGTATTTGCATGGATCTATTTTTTCAGAATTTTCTTTTTCTTTTTTTTTTCTTCCCTGAAATATCAGTTATGTACTTTAAATTAATGATAGATTCTAGGTTTTGGCTTTTATTTGTTACTGAGTTTCTGTTAATGAGGATTTGTCTTGTGCTTCACCTTCTTGATCAGTTTCCTTCCTTGTCGTTCATTTTGTTCCTGTATTGTTTCCGAGATCATCACAGCCTTAACTTAATACTGCCAAGGGGTAAATGTTAGTGTTAGACCACATCTGTTGACAGTAAATGGGAAGGGCTGGCTGTAAAATCCATGCTCCTCCATGTCTGATTAAACTTTAAGATAGGAAAAATACTTTTTTTAGTAGTGATTTTGTCGCTGATCTTTCATGACCTTTATTCTTTCTGTTACCTCTTTTTTTGTTCCTTCAGGTTTAGTAAAGGAGCGCTTTCAATGTAGATGCCAGGANTTACACAGTATTATCAAAGGGACATTTATTTCTTCATTTCAGTTGGTTTCTTTATCTTAAGTAAAGGTCAGGAGAGCTTCCTGGAGAGTTACTCTGGCAAAGGTTATGGAGTTTCAGACATATACTTGGATATAATGTATGTAGCTGTGGGCTCTGCAAAGCAGGAACATAACTAAAGCCATGGGGAAATTACTGCTGCAGAAGTAGCACAATTGTGACTGTTTTCTCTAGGATCCAAGCCTGCCTTCAAACTCCATCATAATGACTTGCTCTAAATAGTCTACAACTGTGTAGCACTGAACCCGATACTGGCAGCAGTCTAGCAGAAGCACTTGACCTCTTTTTAAAAACATTATTTAAGTTNACTTAAGAAGCTTTGGTAGCAGTTCTGCAACGACGTGGTTAAAATTTTCTTGCCTAGAAATCGCCAGCCTGGCGATTTGAAGAAGTCAGCTCTTGAAGCAAGATGTGGAAGGTAGTGGAGGAACCGATACTGCCAAGATCATGTGCTGTGTCCTAGCACTGGGCAGGATTAAACACCCCTTGAAGTGCTGTGGCTTTTGCATTTGTTTTCTGTAATAATGATTTTAACTAGTGAAACTGCACTGGTATTAGTAACTAAGGGAAACATTTAGTTTAGATTAGATATACAGTCCACTTTATCCACTCAGGGATTTAACTTCAAAGCTAGCTTGGGACCATGAATATTTCAATTATGAGTTGCTATTAAACATCAATCAGTTTTCAAAAAGCAAACATAATATGTGTATTTATAGTTAGGTGTGGGCTTTAGATATTATGAGTGAGATCAACAGCTAGCATAACTTTATGTGGTATTATTGACGTTATTGGAATTACGCATATTTCTGTTAGCTAAGGATACAGCATGTCAAGCCTCCCCTTAATGCTTTAAGCTTCAGTTTACCTGTTTAAAAGTAAAAAAGTATTTGTTTTCTTACTCCTTTATGTCTTCTGGAAAGAGGTCCTTCCTACCATAAAAATCTTAGTAATGCCTGCACTTTCAAACCTTTCTTTTTTGTCATCAAAGCCCCATCTTCTCTTACATTTATATTAAAAAATGTTTTAACTTGGCATACCTATCACAAAGAACGGTTTTGTAATTTTGTTTTGAGTGAGTGGAATTTAGAGTAGATAACAACTAGCTTGTTTGGCTGAAATTTGAAAAGCAAAATACAGTTTGGTTTCTTGTACTTTTCTGCTTTCCGTGAGCATTGAACTTCTTGAGTTCTAAGGGACAAAAATGTATAGAAAAAAGAAGTTTTTTTGGTTTGAAGTTCTACTGGAAAAATATTGAATACCATATTAAATAATGTAATTTTCTTACTTTTTCATTTCCATTCTTGCAAGAAATAAAAATTCCACGGAAGGAATGAGGAATCACTTCTACAGGCTTTTACTCAAAAATTCGGTTTTAGGCAGGTTGGTTTTGCCTCTTTTTGAATCTGCTTCTATAATGCAGTTCACGTGTTTGCTGAACATTCAAGTAACTTCCTAATGGATATTCTTTAAAAATAGCATGAAAAGTCATGTAAAGCAAAGATGTAAAAAATCTGTTTCTTCTAAAAAAGTGACCATTTTGGGGTGTTTTTTTTTTAATCAACATTCTTTATGTGACACTTTTTCCTAATTCTTATCCAATTCATACAACCTAATTAAGCTGGTTTTCCATCCATATAAAGTCAGTATTCACATTTGGAGAAGGGTGACCTGTGTTAACTTCCTCAGATAAGGTTTCCTATTGTTTAGAGTCCATTTTCATATACTGAGGAGGAGCCAGATCCTGAACTGGTTGTAATCAGTGGCAAGGCTTTCAGATACTGTAGAACAGCAAGGACTTTCCACTCCAGGAGTAAAAATGAATAAAGAGTTCAGTTTGCTCGAAGTCAATAGCTGTTGAGGTGAAGATTACTTGCTCCCATTGTTTGGATGGTTTCTGTGACAGACACAAGAGGAAGTAGGTAGGATTTGCTGATGTTTAAAAGATGTAGTTGGCAAAGAAAACTTGGTATTGTCAACAAAACACTGAATTGTAATGTGACCTTGTACAATTGGTTATAAATGAGGATTACTCTGCACCAAACTAGATTGCCAGGTGTCTTAATATTATAATCATGGTTTGTTTTGTTTTACTAATTTGTATTTGCATGGATCTATTTTTTCAGAATTTTCTTTTTCTTTTTTTTTTCTTCCCTGAAATATCAGTTATGTACTTTAAATTAATGATAGATTCTAGGTTTTGGCTTTTATTTGTTACTGAGTTTCTGTTAATGAGGATTTGTCTTGTGCTTCACCTTCTTGATCAGTTTCCTTCCTTGTCGTTCATTTTGTTCCTGTATTGTTTCCGAGATCATCACAGCCTTAACTTAATACTGCCAAGGGGTAAATGTTAGTGTTAGACCACATCTGTTGACAGTAAATGGGAAGGGCTGGCTGTAAAATCCATGCTCCTCCATGTCTGATTAAACTTTAAGATAGGAAAAATACTTTTTTTAGTAGTGATTTTGTCGCTGATCTTTCATGACCTTTATTCTTTCTGTTACCTCTTTTTTTGTTCCTTCAGGTTTAGTAAAGGAGCGCTTTCAATGTAGATGCCAGGAGCCTTAAATTATTCAGGGATGTGCTTTTTAGATGCTCTGGCTTCAATCTTTAAAAGCCTGTTAAAGAGAGATTCTTTACATAGGCTTCAGGTAGCTGTATTCTTCTGTCATTTTAAGTAATGGTGTAGGATATTCCAAATGCAGTTTAAATGAGGAAAAGCTTTAATATTTATTTATATATTTGCAGCATACAAAATAATGATTTTTTTTTTTTTTGCATCACCAGATGAAAAATGCTTCGTTTGCTTTATTTTCTTTCTCTTTCTATCTGTGATTTAAATTTCAAAAGTGAATTTCAGAATTAGAAGAGCACTTTCTGCTTGCTTTAGTTTAGCAAGAACCGGTGAGAAATTGATAGAAGTTAATTTTTCCTTATTTTGACATATTTTGGAGAAGAAACCCCACACAATTAAGTAGAAAACACCAGAATACTAGGAGTTCTGACAGGCCTACTGAAGTCAAAATAAGGTGTATTTACTGGATTTGTTTTTTATTTTGATGCAGAATAGTTTAATTTTGCAGCTTCTAGAAAAGATTTTAGTGGACTAAAAAAAAATGACATTTTTTTAATGTGATGATTCACTTCATAGGCAGCTGGTAGTCATGTCTTGGTAGTGCACAATGTTCTAGAAACTGCAGTTGGTAGCGTTTTGGTTGCCTGCGTGTGGCAAGTTGCACACACCAGCATCTTTTCAGGTTGTTTTTTTGGACATTTAAAAAAAAAAAAAATATTTTATTTTGCCTTTATTAGGAGTCTGTGTCTCTGGAACAACCTTTTCTTTGAGTGTAGCTCTGCAAGTGTGGTGCTACAGCAGGCAGTCTGACAAATATCCTGCAAGGTGGTGCTACTTGTTCCTGGTGCTGAGCTATTCCCTGGTAGGGCTTTCTGCTGCAGCTGTGTTTTGTTTCTTGCCACTTGTCTTGAAACTACTTCCTTCCATAGGTCAGATGTTGTCAAATACAGAGACATTTGCTTACTTGTTTTAGTGCATGCCTGACTGTGATGGATTCTTTCTTAAGGGCTGTGAGAGTCGGGGCTCTGGGGTTTGTTCCTGCCTTTAGCTTTGCATGACCTTGGGCATGTTGCTTAACATCTTTGTTTCTGGTTTGAAGTAGGTACAGAAATGCATGTATCACTCTGCTGTAAGATACACAGCTTTCTTAATGATCACTTATCTGGGGATCTCAAAAGCATTTTACAAAGACAGTCCAGTGCAATTGGTGTTGTATGAGCTGGAGAGGTCAGACTGAGGAGTCGATGCTGACCACCTTATCTCCCTTCATAGTTGCCTTAGATAGCCTTCTTTCATTGAATCCCTGAGCACTTGTTTCCTTTGTTTAAAGCAGGACCGAAACTGTTACCACCTGTTAACTTTCTTTTTTTTTCTTTTTTTTTTNGTTAACTTTTTTTTTTTTTTTTTTTTTTTTTTTTTTTTTTTTTTACTTCACATTCAAAGAAATTGGGATTTGGTGTTTTTCAGAATACTCATTTTGTGGCTCGTTGATGGACATTAGCCTGTGCTAATAAGGATTTTGTTTTTCTTCTTTTTCCTTTAGAAGATTTTTGGAAATATTTAAATCTGCCATATAGCTGTGACCATAATTGTGAGTTTTGATTCTTGGAAAAGTTTTACCATGAGGGAGAGTGCAAACCGTAATGCCTTTAACTTGTGATCTTAATAGTGGAGAATTTGTGTGTTTGCTTTGATTTTAATAAGCAGTTTCTGTTTATTTGCTTCTCTGCTTGTATTTTTATACTGAATTTCCAGCTTTGAAGGTGCAAAGATTTAAGATTCTCCTGGATTGCAGTAGTGGTAGTGTCTCACAGATTATGTAAATACTGGTGGTGGCAGTAGCACTGCAAAACAAATCAGTAGCACTGTGAAACAAATTAGAAGATCCCATCAAGAACATGGCTTTTGATTTTTTGAACTTCTAAAGCGGAAGCTTTCTTTCAGAGTGCCCAGCAGGCTGTGATGTGAATTTTATTGCTAATGGAAAGGTACCTCTGGGCATCCGCAGAGACAGCAGACACCTCATGCAGACGTGATTTAACTGCACAGGACCAATCTGAACCTGGTGGTCTCCAGCACTGTGGGGCATGGGGGAGCCCAGGCAGCTGGACAGGGCTCTTCTCGTGGCATTTTGTGTCCCTGATCCCCCCTGCCCTTCCACTGCCACGTCCCTGCTCAGCCAAGCTGAGTGAGTTTCCTCTCCTTAGAGCCCCATCCTTGTTTGCTGCTTTATTGCAGATTAAAGGCTTGGGTTGCATGTGAAGGTTATCAGCTAATGAATAAACTTCAGTCATCCTGTCCTGTGATAAATCTGTCTTGTAGATCAAAGATGAAGCATGTATACCTTTTTTCTTTCAAATGGTAATTTCTTAAGGCTGTCAGATCACTTCCTAAGGTCTGTTTACATAAAAACAAAAACATTAAACATATTTTATTCAAAATGTTGAATTCTTAGTTTTGAAAAAACCTTCTATTTCCTCTCTGAGGAAGCCTCCCCTCCTTTCTTCTGTGAAGGTCCCATCTGTAGAAATGCAAGCGATCCTCACATTGTAACTTGTGGTCACGGCAGTATTTTCTTAACAGTACAGTTATTTCTGTTTTAAACCAGATAGTTGTTAATTTCATCAGGAGTACGTATTACAACATTTTTTTAGTTCCAGTTCTGTTAAACAAAGTGTGCATAAACTTCTTTTAGCTGTGTTTTCACACAGAAACCAGGCAAGGCAGACTGAAGGGTCTTTGTGATTCTATTTTGATACAAAACCCTTATTCTCCTAAAACTCCTCTCTATGCAGTGTTTTCGCAAAATGAATTTTGTATTTCAAGAGCAGTCTAAATACTAATTTGAAAATCTATAAGCTCTAGAATGATGTAAAATAAGGAGGCAGTCTGCAAGCTGAGCTCATCCACTTCTATATTTTACATATGTTTCTTTATGTAAAATATATTTGCGATCTGTATAATTTTTTTATATTTTCATTTCTGCTTGCTGCCTCAGCAACTGGAGATAGAAATCAGGCTCTCCTACAGAGTGCTGTGAAGTTTTCAAGGGGTATAGCAGTTAAAAAAAGGAGGAGAGAGTGAAACTCCTCAAGACATCAGTTAGGTGCTGAGGAGCCTGTGACACATTCGTGTCATGTAGGACAGAGGTAGCCCTCTGTCAGCATACAGGAAAAATAGCCCTTATTTCGTGTTCTAAGTCCTTTTGGTCTGTGCATTTCAGTACTAGGAAGTAATTACAGCAAAGCCATTTATAAGCTGATAAATGTGCGTAAATGATTATATTTATTCTTTTGAGTTTTAGAAGTCACCGGCGTTTTTTCTAGCAATGGTCTAAACTTGTAAATGGAAAACTGACTGCTTTATCAGGGCGTGTGCCCGTCTTTGCCCTGAGAAGGATTATTTTCTTTTCCTTTCACCTATTCTTCATTCTCTTTGTCTTCAAGACATTGCTCTTACCTGTTCCTGGATTCTAGTATGACCTTGATGAGGTGAATGGAGAAGTGAACTGTCTTGGTAAAGGATATCTTTATTCTTACATATCTATTTCTTCTGTAAGCTGAGGATTATGCATGTTAGAAAAGAGTGAATCATTAGCAGCTTTATTTCTGGTTGTCTTTTTTCCTGTGGCTGTTTATGAACTTATTCAGCAAATGTGGTTGCCAGTAAGTTAATGTAGTGAAATATTTTTTAGCAGTGACATTTACTGCCGAGTCCTGCAGTCACTGAATAGGAAGGTTACTGACTGGCCAGGTTTTTGTCTTTGAATTTATATATTATGAGTTGTAATCAAGGACATTTGAAAAATTACATGTGCAGAAACAATTCCCAGCCTTGCTAATTTGATCCTCTTTGCTCAAAGGTTGTTTCCTTTCTGCTTATAATGTATACCTTGAAAAGATAAACAGTTTAATTCTTTTTTAATACTCTATCTTCATGCTGAAACTGAATGCAATGTTTCCTTACTAACCATCTGTTAATAAAATTTCACATGACCAAAGCAAGAAGAGAAATGGAGACAACAGGGACTTTTTTAAAGTGTCAGTATTCTGTAAAGACAAAAAGTTTCAAGCATTTGGGATTAGAATTTGGGAGCTGGGTTAGTACAAGTCTATATAGCCAGTGTGTGTGTGTGTGTGTGTCTGTCTGTCTGTCTATCTATCTATCTATCTATGCATGCATACATGCACACAGGAAATATACCATGAAATTGTCAGTCTTACTGATTGTATGCTCTTATGAGCTAGTCATAAAACTTTAGGAATGCTTGGCTTCAGAAAACATCAGCAAGTGTATTGGTAATGTATGTTCAGGTGCGAGTATCATATACACTAAGAATACTTTAAGTAGCAGCAGAAACTTTAAATATCTGAACTGGGAACTAGTACCTGGTTGCAGGTGGTCAAACTTCCACTGGCTCCAGAAAGAGCACTTTGCTAAGAGTCTTTGAAAATCAGCCTACTTAAATATAGTCTTGACTTCATGTTCCCAGACGTAACCACTTCTGACAATGGCTTCTTTGTTTCCCTGTTGAATCAGTGATAAAAATTGTGAGCTGAATTTTACTGTTGACTTATTTCAATGGCCTGCACCTTTTCCACTGGAGACTGCAGGTTTTGCAGTGGTTTTTGGTAGTGAAGTAGAGAATTAGACTTCAGCTTTGCTTGAATGATATGTAAAGGTGATCTGTTAGAGTTGTTACTGGGGAGCATTTGTGAAAACGGAACACTGAAGCATGGGGGACACATGTACTTAGAGTGGTGACAGTCACTTTCTTCACATGAGGTAAACAAGCATCCCATTAGCTACCCTGAGTTAGTGTGTACTTGTTTCATGAATGTATATTTATTTCTAAAGCCAAAATTGAATTAAAAGTGATCTCAAAACGCAGGTTTGTTCCTTTTTAGTGCCTGTCGTTGAGAGCTGCTAAAATAAAAACAAATCGTAAATAATCCTTTAAATTAGTTGTTTAATGCATGCTAGAGAGCACTCAGTGTGCAGTCCATTTCATTATTTATTGTTTTTTTCTTGCTTTTGCATATACTTGAGTAACTATCTGACAGGCACAATTATCCTTAAGGATAATCTTTTATTAGGATGCTCTTTTATGAGGATAATCCTGTTTTTATAGGGACACAAACTGACACATTGGTTATGGGTCTCTGAAGGTAGGCTCCTGAAGCTGAGCTACCTCAAGCTAGAATCAACCTTCTGACACTAGTTGTTTGGATTAAGGTAAAACCAGCAATTAAATCCAGTTTCTTTCACATTCTGTCCAGCTGCAAGTACAAGATCAGTAGCCCTCTGATTTATAGACGGCTGTTAGCTCTTTGTATGAATACATCAGAAAAGAACAACAAAGATAATAATTATATTGATGTAACTTGAAACTTTTCCGTAAGAGGGGAAATGAGGCAGAAACGGTTCCTGTTTGTTTTCTGCTGTGGGTATCTTACCTAAATATCAAGTTGATGATACCTTTAAAACAATAAATAGAAGATACAAAATGGTTTATTTTAGAGTTTATTGTTACATTTAGGAAAAATGCTTGTTATAGTTTCCAAAATTTTTTTCAGAATTCTGTATTTAAATCCAGACCTGAAACTGCCAAACTGCAGATTGACCTGAAGTGGAAAGTGTGTGCATGTGTGTGTATGTGTAAAAAGCTGGGATATTATAGGATATTATAGTAATGGAAGTTACGTAGTGCTTAGCCATTACGTCTCGCAATTTAAATTAAATTTTGAAAATTGCTGCAAATGGAAATCCTGTCCTCAGAAAAGCACACAGACCCTGATATAGTGGCCAGCTCTTCTCTTTGCATTTAACTTTATTGATAATTCCCAGGTAGGAATACAATTTAAGTTTTCTCCCAGGCTTGATTTTACATTAAGAACTTCCTCTTTAGCAGAAGCTCTAAAGGTGGATTGCCTCTTCTTGCACAGTGCCTGGGAGTCTTTGGAGCCAGAAACATTATCAGGAACTGTAGGAACAAATGCCCCTGATCTCCTCCCAGGATTTGAACACGGAAAGCAAAGGCAGGTGAAGAGCAGCCCTGTTTCTCTGGGCCGTGTGGAGGTTGCAGATCCAGTACAGAGAGATTAAAAATTCTTTAGATTTTTTCCCCCTTCCCTACAATCATCTTCAGCTATCCACGTGTTTTGGTTCAATTGCTACAGAACCCAGCTGGTTTAATTTTATTAGGTTACTGCTTCCTCCTCCAGAGAGCCCTAAGCCTCTGTTTATTTTGGGGGCAGGGAGAGCTCTTCGTCCTGCCTCACCTGCTCTCCTCAGACATCAAAGTGAGCCAGTTCACTCCTCCTAGCTTAATCCTTCCCTTCTACCTCCCAGCAATATTCTGCAAATTTCCTTGTATTCTTCTCAGTTATCCAGTGCCCGTGGTTGTTTGTCAGCAAGTTCACTTTTGCCCTGGAGGTACTAGCTAGGAGGCAGAGACCCTCTGGCAGCACTTTCCTCTCCACTGCCTGCAGCTGTGAGTCTCCTCCAGCTGGATAGGTAAATTGTCTGGAAAGGAAGGAGAGCACTGCAGGAAGGGGACATAAATCGGAATAAAACAGTGCCTGTGACAGCATTTCTGTGGGATTGCTTCTTTTGGAGGCTAAAAAACTGTGTTGGTAGCTGCAGCTTCTGCTGCCTTGAAAATACCTTCTAGACAATTTTTAACAGGAAAGTGGAAATCTTTTGGGAATAGAGGCAAAGAGGGATCACCTAATCCAAAATGTGCCAAAATGTTCTATGCTTGGAGGTAGAAGAGTAGACAGTTTTCTTATACTGTGTGGCAGTTCAGCCAGGTAGCAGCTGCCCAAATACACTTCCAATTTATGACAAAGGACCTATAGGGCCTTAAGTAAGTGTTTACTAGAAACCTCTAGAAAAGTTTGCCTTGGAATTGCTACACCTTTGCATTCAGTGAGCAAGTTATATTTTATTGATATTTACTGAAAGTTACTCTCCCTACTCCCCAGTCAGGTGGCTTACCCTTTTGGGTGGGCTTTTTGATTTTTGTTATAGTGAATATACTATGCAATTTTTGACTGACATGGTCCTTTTAAATGAGAAGCCAAGTGGCTACAAATATCTGAATTATCTCAGTGGTGCCTTCAGCACTTCCAGTGTCAGAAGGCTGCAGGTGTACCCTCAGTTAACTAACGAGCATTTCAGCAATTGCGACTGCACAGGCAAGCAAGTCAGGGATATCTTGCACTAAAAGTGAGGATTTATAGAAGTGAACCAATTATTAAGCTGAATGGATACAATCTCTAATATTGTGCTTCCTCTCCCACACCAACTGGGAACCCCTCCACCTCTCAGGGAGGCTACATCTGTCATGGCAGGGGGGTCTTGGGTTAGCTGCCCAGAAATAGCAATACTGGCAAAATTTTTTAGTGTCTTAGCGCACAAGCTTTAGAAAAGAACATTCCAGTTAAAGAATGACACTTATTTTCTTTTGTGAAGAAGCTTCTAGAAGAATTTCTTTGCTGAACGGGGCAGGACCATCATGTTTAATTGTCAAGCAAGCTGTCCTGCAAAGAAATGGCCTGCATTATAATGATTATTTTTTTGATCACTTCTTCCCTGTGTATAAATGCCCTTGTATAAACCTGCCTGATGGATACTGATGCAAACTTGGTGAGCTATAGGTACAGTGAACTCTTCTCTGTTTTCTATTTCAACACTTTTTTTGGACTCAGGTGCTAGTCCCAAAGACTTCATGTTAATGCCAGATCATAGTAAGGACAGGGAAACTTATGGTGAATATATAGAATTAACATAATCTAGAGATGAACAGGTGATTCAATTAATTTCAAATTGAGTTTCATCAATGCATTATTATTTTCTTTTAGTCATTAGTTTGTAATGCTTTTTGCTTTAAAAATTAGGAAAGAAAAAGCCTCTCACTCCAAAGCAAGAGCAAGTTATTTTAGCAAACAATGCCTGCTCAGATGGATGCATTACTGTAAATCTTAATGTCCAGAATTTCTCAATATCAATTGCAGGAAAATGAGCTGTTATTTTCCATCTTGTAACTCTCTGGTAGTAAACAAAAATAAATTCCAGCTTTTGCTGCAGTTCATTTTCACCTGCTTGCTACTTTTTCCTAATTCAAATTCAAAATCAATATGTTTTTTTCTATTCTCGTACCATGTCATCTGAGAACAGTCCATGTAGGCTTTGAGGACAAAATCCCACAATTTTGGGCTGTCTTTTATTCTTCACCTTCCCCCCCATCCTTTCCCACCCCCTAAGGGTTGTAAGGACTATACTATTGCGTAGTGTTCATGCGATGCAGCATTCAAGTAGACCATTAATTGACATGCACCGTATTGTAAGCTTTAGTCTGGAAGAAAAAATAAGCAATTTGCTTCATTCTGCAGTGTGATTTCTAACTGTTATTAAAGTGCATTTGTAGTTGCATATTTTCCAGTAAAGGTGACAGATTACTTCAAAGCTGGTATTTTCTTTTTGTTAAACAAGGTTCTCAAATAGATCCATCTTGCCCACGTATTCTATTCTTGCCAGTTGGCTTTGAAAGCTGGTGCTTGGGCTCATCGTTGAGAACTAGCTTCCAAAAAATGAGGTCCCATGCTGTTTCTATCTTTTGAGCTAGTAGGGGCTGGAAGGATCTGATCTGAAGCCAAGGCGAAGACTGAATTGATGGAATCATATGTAACGGCTTTGCCAAGTACTGCCCAGTCATGGAGTCCCACTTTCTGGGAAAGAGCACTGAGACAAGGGGTGGCAGAGCATTCTCTGTGTTAAGGGCTGTCCAGACATTTCCTTCTCTGGACTCAGGCTACCACATAAGAAAGAACTGGCTTTTTACTGAACACTTTTTCACACATTTGCAAGTTGTTACTTTCTTCTGTGTGCTGCTTCCCATTTTCTCCCCAGTTGTACATATCCATTTGAAGAGAAAAAAAGCTTTCTGCTCTTTATTGCAGTATTACACATGTTTTGACCATATGTAATGTATGATTGCAGAAGCATGCTTGTACATTCAGTATGCTTACTGTCATTTGACTCTGTTTGCACACACAAATACCCAAACACACATGCAGACTGTTTCAGGTGAACAGTCACTACTTGGTGAGTCCAGATGGAGCCCAGTTGTCTTTATGTCTGAATTCTGGATCTTGAAGGAGTTCTAGTTTTCTAGATGCAACTGTAAAATGGAAAATAATATCAAGATCATGTCTTTCTTCAAAAAGATACTTGAGAGGAACGCAGAGATTCCCCCTATCCCCACCCTCCCTTTCCTTGCCAGCAGGTTTCATTTGTAAGGTAGCGAAAGTTCAGGTCTCTTTTTTATGTTCAGTTTTTCTATAAACTGCCAGGATAGTCTCTGGAACCACAGTGATGATAGGTATCTGTGTGTCAGATATCCAATTTGTCACCAACTTCGTCCAATATCTGGCAGAGAGCAGGACCTAAATGAAATCCAGTTGACTGGAGCTCAGCTAAGATCTGATAGAGGTGACTTTGATAGATAAATGGTTGAAGAACTTGGTGGAGTCTGTGTAGATGTAATCTGTTCAGCCACTTTTAAATCAGTCCACAGCCTTCAAGTCTTGCTCATTTCTGCAGCTGTTGCAGTGGTCAGAAACAAAACGGTTTTTTGCAAGAGATAACGTAGGGTGAAAACAACTGCAGATCTTGCCTCAGCCATCCATGCTTGCAGTCACTTCTGCCTTCAGCTGTAGCAGCCTGATGTATTTATAGGCTTTTAATTCAAAATCATTAGGAACAGTTTAGCTGGAAATACTTGATTACCAGCCTTTACTGTCCCAGCTCTCTTCATCTGTCACCTCTCCTACCTGATGTTTTTATTTCAGGTTTTGTTAGTATACAAGGCTGCTTACTGCAGCCAGCTGCAGCACAGTAACCTCCAGAGTATGAATGAACGGTTGGCTATGTCAAGTACCTGCTTCTAGTGATTGCTGAGCATCTCAAAGTTACCAGTAAAACTTCTCATCAAAATATATAGTACAATGAAGTTGAAAGAGCACCCTGCTTTGGCATCCTGATGTCTTTAATCTGATGCTTATTAAATGATTGTTGAAATTCAGAGTGCAGCTGTCTGCAAAGGTCTAAAGCTCAAATCATAATGATCTAGAAATAAAAAATCAATAAATACCTTCCAGAATGCAGAAGGCTATTGTTTCATGAGTTAAATGCACATTTTTCAAACCTCTTTGGAAAATATATATAAAGCCTGGCATTCCCACCTAGAAAGTATTTAGTTTCATAGCTCATTGCATCAGATATGCAAATACCTATACTGAATGTATGATTCAAATGTTAAGGTGACTCTTGCAAAAACAGGGCATTTCAGGACTCATGTGAACCTACAGTGTTGTGCTTGGATTTTTTAAAAATGTCTACTGATAAGAGCACCTAGGTCATTACTATCACCCAAGACATAACTAGCATTTTATGCTCTTTGACGAACTGTTCAATAAACTGTTTGAAAGCAGATTTTTTTCTTTTTATTAATGCCTACCTGTTGTACTTATAGCATAAATAATTTGTTTGAATCATCAGGTGAGTGCTGTTAAGTTACAGTGAGCAAGGAAAATGGCAAAAACACGAATTAGGGTCCCTGTCCTTAAGTGTATTTCAGTTTGCATTTTGATAGCAGTTTAGAAATGTTATCGCCTGTTTTGTCACAGACATAATTCACATCTTTCTTCAGGCACTGTAAACAAGAGAAATGGTTTAATGGCTCCATAAAAGGCACTCTGTGCTGATAGCTGAGATTAGACCCTTTAGTAATGGATTTTTGTGTGTTGGGGGAAGGGGAGGGCTTGGCAGAGGTAAATGTACTGGAAAAGAATCTTGGAGAGACTCTGATGTATCTGAAGTGCCTGCTGCATTGCTGTGTGTATCGAGAGATAGATTTAAAGTGTGACAGTGTTGGCTTTATCAGTACAGGGGCCTTTTCTTCTTGCTTTTGAAATTTTACCAAGTTTTATCTTGGGTCACCTCAGTCAGTCTAGTACCTGGAGTTGCAGTGGTATTACCTTAAGTATTTTTACGTCTTCTGCCTTTTCATCTTGCTGTTGAGTCAAGTCCCCTATATTCAAGTGTGTTCAAGAAATCTCTCAAAACTTACACTGCATATTAACAATTTTGCCTCAATCAATGATAAAAATTAGTGAGTTTATTTACAGAATTGGGTTTAGAGAATGATTTGAGAGCATAAATTTGAAAAGCAGGTCAGAAACAGCATATGTAGGCCATGACTTACTGTTACTTCCTTTTCAGGTACTCAAAGTCCTCAAACTTAATACATGTGAATGTAATATTACTTAGGAGACATCGGAGTTCACTAGCAGAAGCAAGGTGTGGTATAAAATCAACTGCTGCCAGTTGATTTTATACCATATAGGGCATGCACTTGACCTACAAGTGTTGAATAGGACATCTTTGTCTATTGTCAGTGGAGTCAACATTGCCTGCCATTAGCCAACATCACTGAATTACCAGTTATATTTCATGGCTTTTAAAAGTATGTTTAAAACCATTCTGCCACAGAAACAGGATTTTATCATGTTCAGGGCAGAAATCCGAAGTTTGAAAGTTAAGATGTTACTTTTTGTTCAAAGGAGAAATGGCTTGCCATTTCACATAACATGTTCCTCATTTCTTCTTCATCTTGAATAATCATCTCTTGAACTGAAAAATATTTTAAGCCATTGCTTAATGCAGTGCATTTCAGGGCTTTCTCAAAAGAAGTATATTCAGTTCTATCTGTACACAGGTGGTACACTTCCTGTTTCTCAGACTAGAAAGTGTACATATCAGACTCCTCTGACAATTCCTCCTTTGATTTCAGAGTTCTTAATAAAACTGTTCTTCATTTGAGCCTTCTTTGAGTGTTATTATGAACAAAATGTTCAGGGATTAGATTGTTGACAGATAGCAAAGGAGAACAGCACTTCTGAAGGACGGATGGCAGGTTTCACCCTGTGTTTTTGCATGTTACATGTGGGTTTACTTCGTGGTGAAATCATCATTCCTTTGTATAAAATCTAGGTCTGTACAACAGCACATTATGTATAATATGCAAGCCCTTTTACTCTGCAGATATAAATAGATATATTTATGCACAGAGAATATGCATACAGTAATGTATTATACCTTCATCAATTTGCTACAGATGGTAGCAGCCCTTCTGCTTGCCTTATATCTGTGTGTTGGCTTGGAGATGCTCCAGACAGGGTCTGTGGGGCAAGGGTCTATTTCTGATAAGCCTGACTTTGTGTGGTAGTTGAGATGAGGTGTTGAAGCCATCCATCTAAATACACGTTGTAAGATTGTTTGCCTTTCAAGTTCGGAGGTAGTTATCTGTAAGTAATCACTCGGGATGAAATCTTGGCCCTTGGTCACTTTTTAATAAGATCATTATTAAGGCAGAGAGCCTGTTACTTTAATAGGGTTGAGACTTTTTTTCTGGGGTTAAGTAAAATGAATTTACCATCAGGAAGAAAGAAGTGGTGAGGAGCTGGTTGTTTAAAATGTCATTTTGTTAATTTGAATGTGTTGGTAGCTGGTATGCTGCACTAAAATTAGATTGTATAAATAAGCAACCCTGCTCTCCTCAAAAGAAAGAGGATTGAGAACATAATATAAAATCCAGTTTAGCAAAAGAGTGTATGTTTAAATTCTCTTTTAATAGATGCACTATAGAATGAGTGTCACACTAAAATCAGAAGTGACGGGCAGAGGGTTTCAGTGATGATACAAAAACTGCTTTGACTGTTTGAAATTTTATTGTTAAAATAAGTCTGTCATCTTCAGCCACACTTAAGATATGGTCTGAAAGGGCAAATAGTCTTCAAGAAAGCCCCCCAAAAATGCAGTGAGTATTTTTATTAGCCTATCTTTTTTCCTTTCTACCTCTAAAAGTGTACACTTAAGGAGTTACAGATAAAGCTTAGCATGGTGACTGTGTTAGGGGACTGCCCGAGGAAGGCTTTAAATTTTACAGCTGCATTATCTTTCTGGCTGTAGTTAAGATAAAGATCTAATATAAAATCACTTTGGTCTGTAATGCTTTCTCTAAATGAAGTGAAGGTGTTAACCTGCTTGATTTGATACACTTTACCCTAGCTTATAAAGCTGGGGGGAAGGTGAGGTAAACTTTAATTAAAACTACAGCACAGATGCCTTCTAGCACTGTGCCCTGTACCTTGCTAGGACTGTACAGTAAGCAAAATAAAATGTACCTCGCAGTTGAGGCAGCAGGCTGGAGCCGTGTTCAGTGAAAGTAATTTAATTAGTGTTGATCATGACTCCAGATGATGGTGATTTGATAAGGAATAATTTAGTACTTAACAGCCTTTTACATGCACCAACTCCATGTGGGAAGGTAAAGCAAATTGCACAAAATGAATGTGCTGCTTTCACTTGTGCCTGTGCCAGTGAGCTGGAAAACTGCCTGTTAGCAGACGTTCAGGCTCTCAGCGCTGTGATGAAATACCCAGCCAGTTCTCCACACAGGGCTGCAGTGTGGGAGTCTCTGTACTCCCGTTATTTAAAAATAAATAAGGGAAGTAATTTTTCATAACAGATTAACTCCAAGGAAGTAGCAAAGTAAAAATAAAAAAAAAATAAATAGAGCAGCATGTGGCCTTTGTGCAAATGTGTGATACTGGCTTTAAAAAAGTGTCTTGTTGCAGTTGTGTTTTAGTTTTCTGATTCAACTTAAAGAGTTTTCCTACCTTTGCATCGGAGCAGCGTCCCAGAGTTGCAGGGCCCATCATATGCATTAAATGTGTGGCATGTGTTATTTGACCAAGATACACAAAGGAGAGTCAGCAGTAAAAGTTCACTAGCAACATCCTGAAACAAACTACTGGATATCAGCCTGCTTTGCGCTTACTTTGGAAAGCTGACTGGGCTGCATTTTGCCATATTATTAAATCTGAGAATCTCTTTTCAAGAAATCCATATGGGCTTTTTAGTGTAAGTTCAGATAGTTTTATTCAGGAAGAATTCTTTTCTTCTTGTGATGTTCACGTTTTCCATCTCTGTTTCCTAAGTTGCTGCGCTGTGCATGTGCATTTTTATATGTTTTATTGTCTGCTTCTCCTTTCTGATCTTTCCACATAACTGACTATTATCCACCAAATATAATAGCTGAATAGCACTTTTCTGCTAACTCTTGTGAGTTCTGTGAAAATACGTGGCAAAATAGAATAGTGTTATGTTGCAGATGACTCAACTGAAAGGCAGTAGTAGAAGCTGTCATGTAATAGGGTAGAGAGGATCTATTTGTGAAAGAGTTCTGTGAACATTGCCCAACCATGAGAAAACCCATGGCAAAAGTCTGGAATCCAGACCTTACTCACAGATGCCAGAGTTTAGCGGTTCTGATGCTCACTTCTTAGACAGCATTTCATTTATCTCCCCACTGAACCCTGGCATGTGTATGCAGAAGCTTTAGTATCACAAAACACGTAGTCTGTAACAAATTGTCTTTCCTAAATTCAGGTGCAAGAGAAGGGGTAAGATGCTACTTGATGGTATATAATGATAGCCTGACTTTGTGCTGAGATTCCCTAACAGGAACTGCTGCATGTACATGCATTTTTACAGAGATACATGCATTTTTATGGAGATCTCTGTCAGGCTGAAATGTGATGTTCATACTCTATGGTATTTTGGTGACAACATCAAAAATCTGATAAAATTATCTCTGAATTCTAGGCATCTCAGAGTTCAAAAATGTATTAACAACCTCATTTTATTTAAAACTTGACAGGTGTGTTTTCAAGCTGTTATATAACTGTCTTTTAGTCCATTGTCCTCCTAGCCACTTAGGTTTGTCAGTGTCAGGTGAACTTTGAATTTTCTTCTGCTTTAATTTTGGATATGAAATAAGGAAAGTTGTCTGGCGTAAACTAATTTGCTGGTTAACCTTGACTTTACCTTTGGCCTTTTTCTTAATACAGACCAACTTGTGCTTCTAATTAATGCTGCATTTCTGTCACACACCCTCTGGGGTTTTTTAGCTTTTAAAAAGTATGACTTTTTTTTTTTTTAGTTTGTATCTATATCACATTTACTATCGAGTTTGGTCAGGCCAGGATTTTATCTTGCTTATTTTTAAGAAAAATTACTTAATCCATTTCTTCTGAATTTTTTTAGATGTTATTTATAATTAAAGGTGCATATAATCACCCAGTTTCAAGAGTTTTGCTGCAAATTTTCAAGCATTCGGTGGGTCAAAAATATTATCGATCATATACTTGAGGCTGATATATCTCAAATTTATTTTGGAGCCATTTCTGTGGCACTCTTTGAAGTGGACTACTATTGCATTTATAGCTAAAAGCTACCTCACTGATATTACTTAGAAGCATTTGGTGCCTGGGAAGTATTTTGCCTCTGACAACATTTACAGTAGTTAAGCCAAATATAAGTGGGCTGTTATTTTCCTGCTAATGAGATGGGATGCTGGCCATCATTCTATTAAACAATAGAAGTGATAATAGCCAATGTGAAGGATCTCTGGTGTCTATTTTTCAGTTGACAATCAAAGAAATATTTGAAATGTTTATTTCCTATATTGTTTTTATTATTACAATGGTTTAATTAATCATGTATTTAATTAGCACTGTCTAGCTTACTTGGGAAAGCTAATTGTTGATATTGTACTTGGGTTTTAATTGCATTTTCCTTCTCTTTCCAGTGGCTTTTCATGGTCTCCCTGTGAAAATCAAGAAGGAACCCCATAGCCCATGTTCAGAACTTGGCTCTGCTTGCAGTCAAGAGCAACCATTCAAGTTCAGTTATGGGGAAAAGTGCCTGTACAATGTCAGGTAAAGCAATCAGGAGCATGTTTGCAGTTTGCAGTGAGAACTGCTGATTTAAATGAGGACTGACTAAAGAGTAATAAAACCATAATAGAGATTTTATAAAAGTTACCTCTTCAGCAGATAACAGACTGATGAGATAATGCATTTAGCTGATGAACACTGATGGATTTGTTTACAGTTGTATCAAACACTTACATAATAATTTTAAAGCAGTGTTTTTCATCAAAATGCACATCCTCCATTCCTTCTCTACGCCAGAGTTTAAAAACCCAGGGTACAAGCATGAAATAGAAGGAGGGAGTATCTTGTTTTCTGTGAGCGTGTTGAAAGTACTTTCAAAATGCATTATGCACATTAGGAAAGAGAGATCTGTGTAACAGGCAAGAGATTGGCAGATCTGAGCAACACATTAGGTATTTGACAAATTTTGCAGATGTTGTATGTGTATGTTCCTGGGTGATTACCTTTTAAAACAGTGTTTCATTAGTCCCTGCATCTTTGGTACTTACTGAAAAGCAAGTTGTCTTCTTTTATAGGCATAGATAATAAAAGCTTTGTTTATTTGTGGGTGGTGGAGGGGCTTGATACCTCTTCATTCCTTATTGACTTTCTTTTGGTTGCATTTACGTGCCACTCCTTCCTTTAGTGTCAGCAGTTAAGGGTTTCTTATTGACGTTTCAGTCTATTTAAGAATCTTTCATCTAGCTTGTGAGTTTTGATTCTCATTAATGTATTACAAAAACTGTTAGCATTTAAAGCATTATAATATTCAACTTTTTGGATATGAATGGGGGGAAAAAAAGGAAAAGACCGGCACCTTTGCCAGTCATAAGGAATGATTTTGGTTTCAAACATCAAATTAATCCATTGATGGATTTGGTGGGTTCTAGGGGACCTGATGTAGGAAAGTATGCAAGCTTGTGTATTCCTAATGTCTGCATTTCTCCTGGTTAGAAACAGGGATGATCAAAGTGTTCTCAAGTCCTTTCCTGATTTGAAACACCCTTGTAAATAGCATCTATGTATTTCTAGGACCAGCAGTTTATTTTTGAGAGAGAGGGGTAAAAAAAACCTTTTGGGAGAGGCTGCTGACATCCTAGTATGGGCAGCTAAGCCTGCATACCATTGTTTTTCTGGGTCAGATCCCTTCCCTCTGGCTGTATTGTTTTACTGTGTCATTTTGTGGTTTGTGCAAAAGAAAAAGAGTCTTGACAGGCACTGTCAGCTCTTTGTGCTCTAGCCCAGGTGCTTCTACTTTTATGTATTTTGTATACTCCTGTTAGAATGTGACTGTAAGACTAAGTCCTTTAAAAATACATTTCTATGCCCCAGAGAAGAAAATGCTGTGCTGAATCACTTGCCTCTAGCATGACTTCTTCTTAGTGTAAAGTTGAGAATTCTTCTGCCCCAAACTGGTTAATAAGTTAACTGTAATCAAAAGCTTCTAAATGGGGCACTTGTGATGATTTTTTTTCTGGATTCAGATGCTATGGTTTTGGTTTTTCTTCTGTCTTTGGAAAAAATAACCTGCCTTGCTTTTCCCTTGCCTTACTACTAGTGCCTATGATCAGAAACCACAAGTGGGAATGAGGCCCTCCAACCCACCGACACCCTCCAGCACTCCCGTGTCTCCGCTGCACCATGCCTCCCCAAACTCCGCTCAGACTCCTAAACCTGACCGGGCTTTCCCTACCCACCTCCCTCCATCCCAGTCCATTCAAGACAACAGCTTCCCTATGGATCACAGGTAAACACAAAGCACATGAAGGACCCATGCAGAAGGTGTTTCAGTTGTGGCTACCACTCTCTTATATAGGGTATTTCTGGCTTCCTGCACACAGCTTATTGCCTTTTAGGTTGGAGGATCAAGGTGGAAACCAGCAAGGTTCATAGTCTCAGAAATGTGTCTGTTTATGAAAGGCTGGCACCTGGCTTGGTGCACTAGTGTAGGAGTTCGTATTGGCAGTGACAGAATTTTAATTACCTGCTGGTTCTGTCTTGTGAGGATGATTACAGTACACTGGATAATCTCATCTAGGCTCCCTTGCCCACGAAAGGTTGGACCCAATGGTCTCTCAAGGTGCCTCCCAACCTTGGCTATTCTATAGTTCTGTGATTCACTTGGGGCTAGAAAGCCCTATGAGGTGATGAAGTCACTAAGCAAGCATGTTCCTAACTATAAATATCTGGCTCTTCACCTATCTAAGGGATAAGTGGCCATGTTACAGTGTTCCTGCTTCAGAATATTCCTTGGAAGGATGAATCATTTTTCCAAGCCCTTTTCTAACATAGCATTTCAAAAAAAGATGCCAACATAAACCGTGCTTAAATAACATTAGTCTGAGTAAAAGCCACAAGAGCTGGAGACTAGAATTAAAGCTTAAACTGTCCTTAAGTCACCCTGTTTTGTTTTGATATGTTCGAAATCCCCAGACAACTATCTTTCTTAGCTCAGTTTTGCAACAGATATGCTCAGTGGATTTCCCTGGTTTTTCAATCCAAACACTTGTTTGTGGAATTCTATTTACCCTAACCTTTATTGCATGAACCTGTTTTTATATGCTGAGTTTTGATTGCGCCTGAACATTTAAAATTCCAATGGTGTGTAAAGAGATAAATGTGCAGAAACTTGTCTTACCTCTTAACCATTATCAAATTAAGAAAGACCTGAAAAGAAAAACAGTTGTTGGGTGTGTGATTTGCATGCTTCTGCTCTAATAAGGGCTGTTATCTCCAGGGATTTGTGCAGATCACTTCTGAAGGAGGTTGCTAAGGTTAATATTGCCGTTTGTGCTCTGCTGAGATAGCTTTAAATACCACCAAGGTTCTCTACAAGCCCTTCTGGCAGTGAAGAAACACTGAGTTGGCCCCTTCACCTGCCATAGTCCCCATCTCCTCCCCAGCCGTGGACTGTGGTCTAACCACAAAGGCCCCCAGTGAAGCCAGGCAGTGGTTTAGATTACAGGATGGTGGATAAATGTGTTTCTGTGTATACACCAAAGTCAAGCTGCCAGGAGACTGAAACCAGCAGAAGCTAAGTGGCTTACGTGCAGAGAACAGTAGTAAGATTTTTCAGATGAAAAAAAAAAGATCTTTTTTTATAAAGCAACTTGTAAAGAGAGCACTGAACCCGTATGTCAGCCCTAACTTGAGTATTTATAGACATTTGCATAGACCTTAGTGTAGTTTCTGTACCCATAACTCTTGCTCTGTGTAAGCTTTGTAAGCTCTTTACTTGATTTCTGCTACTTCACTCCCCTGTGTTTGATAGTCATGTTCTTTAGGGCATTTTGCACTAATGCTTCCCTTCTATTATAGAACACCATGTGTTCTAGTAAAGTCCAAAATAGCTGATTCAAGAAAAAAAAAAACCAAAACAAAACCCAAAACCAACTCATTTTTCTCCATTTTTAAAGAAAGGTGGAACTGTAGTGCAAGATATTTTTTCCCTATTTTCTTATTTATTTTAAATCTTGTGTATGAGACAAATGTGTGCTTCATACTTTTGTGAAATTCAAATTTTTCTACTTTACAAGGTGAGATACTACTACAAGGAGTGTATTCAGAAAATGTCATTTAAACAAATGGCTTGCCTATGTGAGTTCATATACAAATCTATAACTCAAGGCACAATTTTTTGGAGCACACATTGGTGGCAGAGGATAGCATTAATATCTGGTACGTACAGCCCATACATCTTCATACAGGGCATGAGTATATGAACGATAAGTGGTCCTAACAAGTACCAACAGGAAACAAATCCACTTGTATAAACAAATGGCTTGATTCCATACAAAGCTTCCAGTACAACAAGTATTATTAACTTCCTTTGAGGCTTTGTGAGTGAGCCTGTTTCTTATTTTATCTTCAAGTTGCAATTTTCTGATTCACTCCTTGACAGTTCTTAATGATAATTTCTGCTTCTTTTTTTGGCTAATGAAAAAAGGAAAAGAGGGAAATGAATGCAGTGCCAGTCAGCCTAACTGTTTCATAATACATTTGAGTTTCTAAGTTTATTTTCTGCAGGTGTAGGTGGAATTGCAAAACCCAATGTTACAGTGCAGTACTCTTTCTACTGCAAAAATTATAGTATTCACAGCAGCATTAGAAAAATTCATTTTGTCTCCACTACTACATTGTAATAGTTTCTATCTCTGTAGTTTCCACAGTATTTATAATTACGCTATGATAGTAAATATTTGTCAGAACAAGTTAGAACAATATTATGACAGATGGTAGTAGAGTTTAAATTGGTTTAGAAACATGTACTACCTATGAGTTGATAGTCAAGGACTTTATTGCTTGTGCAATCAAACCCCTGCATTGTGCATCACTCACACAGTTTTCTCCAAAAGAAAGTCTTTTGCTTGTATGAATCAAGGTTGGTTCAGATCCAAAGTACAGGAAGCTCAAGAATGATTAGGTCTTCATTTTGTTTTTTTAGTGTGACAGTAAGAAGCTTCCAAAGAAAGGCACAAGTTACTTTTTTTTTTTTTTTAATATGTGTCTTGTTTATAATAAGTAATAAAAAGACTAGTAAGTAGTTTGTTGCAAGAGCATTGCATCTGCTGTTGGTCAGTGTGGACACAATATTACTACTGTGGTGGTTACTACTGTGGTAATCTGCAGGAGATAACAGGAGGACATCATGCAGTTCATCAGGGCCCAGTGGGGAAAGAGCATACTTGTATTCTTCTATATGCTTCTGAACCTGCAAATGTCCAAGTAATTACATTCAGGCCTTTTAGTTCAGGTAGATAGGTTTTATGGGAGAAAAAAGAAGCATAGGTTCTTGAGAGTAGCACTGCATATAAATCAAGTTAATTTAAAACTGAATTCTCTTATTTTATGCCTACTGAAGAGCGTTTGGGAATAGCAAATAACAGTGTGGCTTGTACAGATTACAACTTTCATGTAGAAATGACAAAGGGGAAAAGTTAAGGCAGGAGAGTAATTAAGCAAAAGTTTGTACCCTCTCCTTTTACTGGGGTGCTGACATTCCCTTCCTGTTACAGTTGGGATGCAGTGCCATCCTTGCGAGTTGATCTCTCATGACACTACCCCCGAGAGGACAGAACAGTGGACTTTTACCCTGGAATGTTTCCAAATGTTAGAGCAGACAATACTCTATTCAAAATGTGTTTATTGTGGTCAGAGCGGTTTCTGTGTAACAGTAAGATGGCTAAGAGTAAATTAGAGTACGAGCAAGATCTTGCTGACACTTGTGAAAGGGCAGAGAACTCTACCTTTCATGTGACTGTGGTAGAATGTCAGTCTTTCTACTGTTTTGAAGCTGGTGCATTTCCTGTTTGCCTCCTCTGTTGAGAGAAGATGTTGAAAGCAAAGAGGTTGTGGTGGGGACAGGTCTTAGAGCTGGTGTTAATAGGTGGGATTTTTGTTTCTTTGCTTGCTGCTGCTGTACAATGACAGTGATCCTGATGGGAGCACTTGGTGTGATCATAAAACATTTGTTATTGAGAAAGTGATGCAGCCACTAATAATGACTTGTGAAGACCTTTGGGAAATGGAACATAGCTCAGGTCCTTTACATGACCTCTCTAATTTGTGTTCTAGATTTCGCCGCCAGCTCTCTGAACCTTGCAATTCTTTCCCGCCTTTGCCTGCAATGCCAAGGGAAGGACGTCCAATATATCAGCGCCAGATGTCTGAACCAAACATCCCCTTCCCGCCTCAAGGCTTTAAGCAGGAGTACCACGATCCAGTTTATGAACACAACGCTATGGTTGGCAGTGCAGCCAGTCAAAACTTCCCCCCTCCTCTGATGATTAAACAGGAACCTAGGGATTTTGCATATGATTCAGGTAGGTGAGATTCTCCTTTAGTTCTGCATAGCAAAGGAATATATGAGTCCAAGCCAGTGCTCTTGATGTTTTGACACATCTCAGAAATTATGTCTGAGATGGCTTACAAAGTACTAAGATTGCTACATAATACACTGTGACTCATGCTACCATTGCTTGCTGTTTCTAGAAATCTGTGTCCAGAAAGTGCATGGGTTAAAAAAGTCAGGGAAGAAAGTCAAGGGTGCAAATTTGCTTTGTTAAGGGGGAACTTGTTCTGTACTGTCTCATCTTTGACCTCTGAATTTGTGTGCTCCATTTTATGAGTTCTTCCATTTGTCTGCCAGGAATAGAGAACCCTTTCTCCTCTTACTTGCATTACTTTAAATCAGGAGTAACTCCGCTGAAGTGGGGTTTATACAGCCATAAAACCGATGAGGGAGAAGAATCGGCCAAATTGGTGTCAGCTTCTCAGTTTGTGCATACTGCTGTGTTTTGTGGAGGTACATAATCTGAGATGCCAGGCTGCTGATGTAGAGAATACACTGTTGCTATTAATAATGTTTATTATGATTGTGCTTATGGGGCAACTGGAATGGAACCTTATTGCTCTACGAACAGTACAAAAAAGAGGAGGTGGTGGCAGACTCTGCTCTCAATAGCTTCTGATCAAAATAGAAAAGATAAGCAGTAGAAAGGATAGAAAAATAAATCAAGGGAATAACATTGTAAATGTTTGACACAATTTCAACATAATATTTATATTATACTTGGGAAAAGAACAAGAGAGTTAAGAAGTCAAAAAAGAAATTTAGTAATGAGTACCAAGTAACAAGGCGAAGCTAGATAGAAGAAAGCTGGAAAGGTGGTATGGAAAGAAGCTGAGATTAAAACATGAGGAATTAGCTAGATGGGGTTAAACAGTTGATTGGTCTGGAGCCAAGAAAATGCAATCAAAATGTTTCTCAGTTTTAGTGTAAGTGATTTCTGCAGCTCCTCTTCAGTGTCTGCCTTGGTCCTGCTTTGCGTATGCCACACGGTTGGAAGGGAGGGATTTCAGCATGTCCCAACTATGCTTCTGGAGGAGGCTACATTGCTTTTGTACACATCCATGCTGACTTGGACAGAGGGCATGGATGGCTCTGTCTCACTTCAGTCTGACTCCCCCTTTTTGGTGCTGCTGTACTCCAGGACTTTCCTTCTGGTTCAGTCCTTGGCTAGATGCTTTTGCATTTTATTTTGCAAAGGCTATGTGGCAACTGAGTTGAAGTGTCCTTTGAAATTTTACCTGATGAAAAACTATCTTGCAATTTGATAGAGTGTAGAACTGGTTTTTTATTTTCTTTCTATAGCTAACTTAACACTGTCTATTTGGTGAGGTATTTTGTGGTATCATAAATGTAAAGTGCTTGTTATAACATTGATCTCAGTGTTAGAATGGGGGAATTTGGAAAGGAGCGCTAGTTTCTTCTTTCTCAGTCTTGACAAGCAAAGAATCAGTTCTTAGGTAAATTTAAGTTAGCCCTATACTGGGGAGGGACCAGGGCTGAAGTATTTCTCCAAGCTGAAATATAAGACAAGATGAAAATTAATTCAAATTACAAGGATCAGATCCAGAACTCAACCCATTAATTGATGAAGATTCTGAGATCTGTGACTTTGTGGAGTTGTGTATCTTTAGTCCTACAGAGTGGTATAGAAGAGACTGTGTAGTTCATGTGGCAGTGGGTAATAAATGAGGGACTGCAGCTTCAGGCACTGCCAGTCCCTTGCAACTTTCACAAGCACCTGCTAAATTAAAGGTCAAAAAAAGACCCTTTTGTAAATATGCTTCTTATTTGGCTCGCAAGTGGGATCTCCTTAATGCATAGTGTTACTTTAAATCTGGATTGGCTGCTAACATTCATCTTTCTTTGGAATATTCTGTATGGGAAAAAGCAGGAAATTTTATTCTGAAATGAAGATGTACAAACTTGTATCCAGTCCTGTCATGCCTATTTATTTTGTGCCAGCAAAAACAACGTTCCAATTTATAATAATGATCTTCAAGCAAAATTGTTGCTTCTTTTGTAGATGAATGATTAGTTTTTAAAAATGTAATAGCTGTGTAACCAGTGGTCATGAAAAATTAATCTGTTGGTATCAGGAAGTACTTTTATTGGCCTCAGAATCACTGCATTTAAGTTGACACATCTGTACACTCCATAAATTGCAGTCAACAACTGTGGTCTGTTGATATTTTGTCTTGTTACCATCTGTTCTCTAGAAACCATCATTTTCCATCCTTGCTAAGAGTACATTAAATAACCCCTTAGGAAACATAATGTATTTGTCACTGAATCATTGATTTCATTTTTCACCTATGGATGTTCAGGGAAGGAGGAATGCCAGAGTAAAAAGTTTTTTTTTCATTGTATTTTATTGCAGCTCAGATAAGAATATAGAAACATATTTAAAAAGTTCATTGTAATGCACTGAGATGTTCCTTTTGGGATGTTTTTGAAAGGGGCTCATAAAAGTTCATTGCTTTTGTGCACTATTCTTTTATACTTTGTGGGAAGCTGATGAATGAAAAGCATTATTATAGAATGATTACAACTCTATTAAAACATGACATTAATTATGACATGGGAAATGGCAGATCAATTAGTTGTAATTGTAATTGCAGGTATGCAATTTCTACTGCAGAATAGAGATAATGGAGATGTTTGAGATAATGGAAAAAGAAAAATGTCAACAGACTAGAGGCTCTTCCCTATCCATCCACACTTCCAGAAGCCACAGTGCATCATATATGTTCAATCAGACATTTTCTGCCATTGATTTTTTTGTTTTTCATGGCTGATAGTCAGATGTATTTAGTACTTGAAGGTAAATTTAGCCACTTCAGTCACAGAAGTGCAGCCAGGGACATACAGAGATTTGAGATTTTGCATAATCAATGAATATACTCCAAAAGGCTTCCAAAGAACTTTGTTTACAAGGTCTAATAGTGGGTATTCCTGTACAGTTAGCACATCTAGAATTCAGTAATGTATTCAGGTACTTAAACAAAAAGACCAAACTTGATGTAGCTCATCTCTTCTGTGCTTTGATCTTGAGCAGGATCTTTACAGGCCTAACCCTTCCTACATGATGTAGTGTACTTGCAAATATACTAAGGTATGACTCTAGCTGTGTGTGTATCAGTTAATACTAAAAATCAAGTTTTAAAATCACATCTTAAATTATTAAGTTTAAATCTCATATTTGGTTTTGCCCAATTGAAATAGTTATCTTGATTGAGAAATTTTTGTCTTTGGAAACTGAAGTTTGTCACACAATGGTAGTGGAGATTAATAGAGGAGGGATTGTTGCTTGCATATACTTGTTACTGATTGCCAGGAATTTTTCTGTTGAAATTTAGATAGATTCAGTATTTCCTGAATGTGTCTGAGGCATTATCAGGGCTATTCTCACAGTTTCATTTCAGGGTAGCCTCACAATTAATACGCTTGAACGGACCTTAGAAAATTTGGATTCTGTCCCTGTCACTTCCGAGACACTAGTCACATCACTTAAAGAATGAACTCTCCAGACAGAATTATTAGCCTCCATGTCTTGCTTTCTGAGTTGCTCATCCCTTTAATTCCTGAAGCCTCACAAGTAAATACTTGTGTTGGCATGTGAGAATGGATGGGGAGCTGCCCCTCTGTTAAGAGAAATGAGCAGAGACTGAGAGACAAATCAAATATATAAACCTGTTTGGTTTGGATACCCTATTAGAACTGGGTGATTTTTAAATGAACATTATGCACTACCTATGTTCAAATCATAGCTCCTAGGGACTTTCTTCATATATCTAGATGAAGAATTATGGGAACATCAGATAAGGGTCTCAGTGTAGGCGGCATAAAAATACATAATACCAAAAATCTGACAGAAGTAAGGCGGCTACTTTGGAAAACTTTGTTGGAGCTGGAATGGCCTTTACTGGGGCCTAAAGTTGACCATTCAGCTATATTATCTTTTCTTGAAAACTTCTGCCTCAGTAGATAGACAATTTCCACCCCCTGTAACAAATGAAGCAGGGCCTCACCTGCTAAGCTGTTTGCAGCATGGCTCTCCCTCCCAAAAGACTTTTGACCTGTGCACTCCAGACAAGAGTGCCGAAGCAGAAGGCTGTATCATATTTGCAGCAAAGGATTTGTATAAAGTTTGTGCCAGGAAGTTGCTAATTATGGCACTTATTAACCTCCTAAGTTTGCTCTTACAAGTATAGAATGTTGGTAGCATTCTGCCATCCATGTTATAAATGTATTTACCTAATGGTGGGAAACAAAATAAAATGCAAAGTCCTCTCAAATACCTGATGAAGTGTTTTGTGAGAAGCAAGTCCGTAGGTATTAACATGGAAAAAGACCCCTGGTAGCACATTCTTCCCTAGGCATCAGATGACATATTCTTAAATTTGGGAGTGAGCAGACTTGTGGGAGAGAAACAGTTGAATTGAAATTTCAAGGGGAAAAAAATTGTTTTTTCAGATTATATTTATTTGCAGGTCGCTTCCCCCCTCGCACCCCCCCCCTCACCCCCACGCGC
>VZRX01009252.1:16292-36299 GCA_013398075.1 Notiomystis cincta | reverse complement strand
CCCCCCCCATTTACTTTTTAAAGAATTGGTTATTCTGTTGTACTTCTGAAGGCACAGTTTAGATATTTGGAGATGCTAGTGTAAAGAGAAAAAGTCAGTCGGAGACAGTGCTGGTTTGCTTTTTCCAGGATATTCTCTAGTGCATTAACCAGTGCAGCATTTAAAATGACATGGTGCTTCCACTACTGTTTTTGATTATATTGGCTGATTTTTGTACAGTGCTCTGAAAACATAAAGTTCTGTGTGAGTGCTAAGTATTATTACTACTATTTTTCCCCTGGGAGATTATTTCACAGACAAATAGGCTTCACAGTTAAGAAGTATTTCTTGATCATGAGCCTAAATTTTCTCTTTGATCAGTTCCACTCCCTTGCTCATAGCTACACCTCTTTGTAAACAATTTCTTGGTATTAATGTACCACCTCTAAAATCACTGTAGATGGATTGTGTGTATGCTCTGTCAGTGTGACTCGTTAAGATCTTGTGTCTTGCTTCAAAAGTCTTCCAGCTGCTTAGTCTTTTCCTCAAATTCTCTCTAAGTTTCCTTTTTCTATTTCTTTTTTAATCAGGCTGCAAATACTTGCAGTATTTTTGAATGCAGTTTTACAAAATGCTGTGTGAAACAGAACTGACTCCATCCTTTTCCTGGATATGGTGCTTCAGTACACACATCCCAAAACTGCGTCTCCTTATGGCCTTAAAGAAATTCTTATACACAGAAGTACAATTGTTCTCAATGAAAATCCAGATGGCATAAAGGCAGGAGGGCAGAAGGGACAGGGTTTTGCTCTTGAGTTAGGAAATTTAAAAACTCTCCCCTCCTCGATTTGGGTTTTGCAGTTTTCTCTGTGATTTAAAATATTTCATCCTTGTGTTTTGGGAACTTGTCTTTGCTTTGTTGCTTCAGTGAATGAGTATGAATTTTGTTCAGTAGTTAAGCTGCACTGGACTTTGTACTTGCTCTTAAAACACAAATCTGCTGTCAGACCGTATGGCAGCAGAAAATAAGAGCATCTGACAGGGAAACTTGGGAAACCTGGACTTCAGAAGATTTCTGTGAAAGGCAGAAATTTAACTTTTCACTTGCTTTCAATCTAGCTGATTTCCTCTTTCACTATTTCTGTCTGGAATAAATCTGTAGTTAGAAATTATTTCATTTTGTAACGTTATCTTTGCAAACAAAGAAAAACCTGAATACCAAGTTAATGTGAGTATATAGGCAGGAGACCATATATGTATTTTTGTTTTCAAAGCAGACAATACGATCTGAAAAATTGTCCTGCAGTCCCTGTTTTTCAAAGAAATGGATAAATATCCTGTAAATCTACAGTTACAGTAAGTGGCACTGGCTAATGATTTGATTTGAGGATTGAGAGCGCAGTCTGGATTTACTCTTTGTGCATTAAAGCAGGTCAAATGGACACAGGCTGCATTTTAAATCAGTAATGGAAGGCTGAAGCCTGCCTTAAACCAATCACATCAGCCTTGCCCAAGACCAATTGATCCCGAGAGACTGAGCCCTGTGAGCATAGCTTTTATATGAATGGACTCTGTGCAGCCTGAAGTTTCATTCATAAAATGGATGCTGAAGGGGAAAAAAAAAAAAAAAAGCCAACCCACACACGCCAAACCCTGGAATGTCCATTTATGTGGAGCTGAAGGGTGTAGTGTTCCCTCAGCTGCTGCTTTTGCCAGTTGCCTTAAAGTAATGATTAATGCTGCTTGGCCCTGCCTGCCTGCAACCTGACACCATTTATGGCCTTGGTGTGTTTCTAATGTATAGTGAATGAGAAGGCTACATTCTCAAATCAGAAACATAAACAGGAACTGGTTGGTCTGAATTCCATTCAAATATGTCACTTCAGCCGTGCAGTGTTTGTCCAACTTCGATTTTACAGGCAGGGGATGGGGCGGGGGAGAAAAAGCAACACAGACATTTTTGCAGTAAGATTACCAACAAAAGGAGCGAGGGAGAGAGAAAATACTGCTGTCTTTTGGTGAATTCAAAGGAGAGCAATGTTTAAGATACATTTTACAGTTACTGAGGTTAATAAAAGCAAATACATGATTTTAAAGTATGCTTAAAAGATCAGCTCCATGTGGAATTTCAATTCAGAGCTGAATGTATGAGCCTTTGTTTTCCTGTTCTGCTGTACAAAAAGTTACACATCGCCTAGACAGGCTGTTGACATCTGGTCTCACAAAATGCATTAGATGTTGTCATAGATCTAAAAACCAAAGTTGTGGAAAGGAAGATGTTTGTTTAAGGTTTTTTCTGTATGTGTGTAATATTTCCACTTAGACATGAGCCGGTGGGGGCAAAACTGATTCTCTGACAAGTTTTTCTTAAGTGAGGTGTAAGAAATGAAACTTAAAAAATTTTAATTAGCTATTTTTAGAAGGAAGTGTATGTGTATCTATGAGTGCACATACTTTTAAGTTTGTTGTTTTTTTTCCTAGATTGCTGGCACAAAGGCTGCTGATGGAGAAAATGAATAAAATCTTCCATTCTTTATGTTTCTAAATTGCATAATGATCTAGGAAAAGATTGCTTAATTTTTAAATTGATTTTTAGAGAATTTTTATCTGTTTTCACCCATGTAATTTCAGTGCACCTACATTTTTCGTGCTGAATCTGCTACTGAAAAAATAATGCTGACTTTTGTATTGCCAGGACTTTACCAGTTTGTAGGACTCTGTTCATTACACAGCTTGTGAGGGGATAAAGCTTTTAAAAGGTGGTTGAAGTAAAACTTGATCTACCAGCATTTGACTGGTGAAATATGCTCAAGCAATTCCTGTATAAGGAGATTGTAATTAATTCTAATATTTCTACCTGAATATCTCCTTTTAGGGAGGCATGAGTTTGAATCTAAATGTGTTCTGCAGGTTTAAAAATCTAAAAGATTAATTTGTTGCTTCTCCCTGCAAAGCACAAGTCATGCATTTTTCTTAGTGACTCCTGGTGCTACCTGAGAGATTTGTTGCTATCTCATTTGACGAACTTCCTTTCTTACCTAAAAATGTCCTGTTTTCTGGTGATTTCATTATTATCTTCACCCTTGAGCTGGTCAGAACTTCTCAATGGTGTGGTAAACAGCTGCTTTCCACCAGGAGGCTGAATGTGTTTCAGTGGTGGATGAAGTGCTCCTTTGTAAACAGTTTGTCAGTGCTCTTGGAAATCCATGAACAGAAAAGTTATTCGCAGTGCTATTGTGATGTTTTAAGATTAATGCCAAAAGTATGATATGTTCTAGTTTGAACATTTTATTTTTAAAAGGCTACTTTTGTCTCTGCACTCGGTAAAAATCTCTCCCAGCCACCTGCTCACGTGGCAGAGAAGTGCTTGCACTGTGCGAGAGAAGCTCTGAAAGGCACCGAAGGGTGGCTGGTGTGTTCACAGTGTGTGAGCACAGGGTCAGGCTGGCACACGGGAGTGACACCTGGGAGCCAGGTTTGTCCCACCTTCCTGAGGGCCTTGTGCATGCCCTTCTGCACCCAGCAGCACAGGGGGAGAGCATCTGCATGTGCTTTATTTCTTGTCTTTGGGAAGACAAGTGGCACATTTAAGTCTATTTGTATAAGAAACAAACTCTGAATTGCCAAAAAAGGGGCCAAAATTCACATAATTACTTTTCAGACCAAAAGGACAATTTAGGAGGATGTGGTATAAGTGAAATTGCAGTATTGCCAGTGAAATACCTTCAAAGTTTTGGGGAACAGCTCCTTTTGGAACAGTTCCTTATGGAACTGCTTCTAACATGACTTACTTAGTAATAAAGGGAAAGTGGGCAGGAAAAGAGTAAGAAGGTTCCAGTCTTACTGTCATCACTTTGTTTTAAACCTGTAGGGAAGTAGGCATGTTTCACTATGAGTTGAGGTGTTTGGTGAACTTGAGTGACTTGTTAACAGGCTCCCTGACTAAGGCAGCTGCCTGCCAGTGCACCACAGTGTTCACCTGAGCTGTCACACAGAGTGTGAGGCCAGGCAGGCAGTTCCCTTCTTCTCCCAGCCTGTTTCAGATGGCCCGTGCCTTCTAAGGCTCCATCTCCATCTCTCCCTCTGCACATGCACATGTGCAACACCTCTGTATCACACTGTGCTTTGTCACCAGCACATGGGGTGTGCCCTGGGCCTCCAGATCTTCAGCTGATGTTGGTGAAATGAACTGAAAAGAAATTCAGAGTTAGAGTGTAACATAACAACCCATCCTTTAGTTAGGGAGGCTAAGGTCAGAAAGAGGAACGGCTGAAGAATAAATCCTGGTTCAGGTTTCCAGTTTCTGCTTTGCTCTGCTTCATTCATTCATTCAGAAGACAGTGAGTCACTTCACCCTGTAGAATACAGTCAGTCATTTCATCCCTTTGCCTGCAGAAGCTCCATTTTCCCTGTGTCTATTCTGGCTAGGGACACAGGCTGGAATTCTGTTTTTTTTCTGTGCAGGGTGGGATTGTGGGAATGAAACCTCATCCTTATCACTGAAAAACAATCAGAAAAGAGGATTTAAGGATTCTTTACCAGCTCTGAGTTATATAGGGCTGAGACAACCTAACCTCTTAAATTCTGACATGATAATTAATATGAACTACCTTACCAAGGGACCACTCAAGCATCTTACTCGATAATGAAACTTAGAATCCCTGCCTGCTAAATTCAATAGCAGATTTTTCTTGTCCTGAGAAAATCTGTTTGGGCTTTTTCTGCTTGGATGTATTTTGATGAAGGCATAGCAGAACTCATTTCCATTATTTTTCTCCGTGATGGTCTTGGATGAGAAGGCATTTTTGCAGTGTCTAGATTATATGTACTTTTTAAAACAGCACCTATTGGGAAAATAATGGGTTTGTATCTATAAGACCATTTTCATTGCTTTAAGATAACTGCTATGTTTCTGTTAATAAGAAGAGCAATGAAGAATGACCCCTAAGTATTCCAAACTGATAAAAAAAGATGAGCAGGTTTTTTTACATTTCCATATTTTTAGCTAGTTTGATTTTGTTTTCTTTTTTTAAAGGAGCCTGCTGTTCTTGAGGTGGTGTAAGCTTATGATATGAATTACTTTATTAACAGTCTGAAATGAACTTGTTGTGTGTATAAATCCAAGCACATTTTTCTTCGAAGACTAAAACTTGCAAAAAGATGGTAAATCAATCATCTCAAACACTTGAATCTTGCCCTGGAAGTATTTCATGCCTGCTTCTGTCCTATTTGTTGTCTTGAAACAATGGTTTAAGGAGAAGAAAACATATAATTGCTCTGTAATTTCTACACTAAAATGTTTTCTTTTGAAGTAGCTCCGCTTAGCCTGTAAAAATACTTCTGGGTCTTAGTCAAGCATTTAGTACAATTTAAAACTGCAATACTAAATTTCATTGGTTGGACTTTTTATTAGATAAGGTAGAAATGAAAGCAGCAGGCAATTTAATTAGCAGTAATTTTTCTGGGCAAGTCATTACTTTGATGAACTTCAGAGCAATGTTTATGGCTCCTAATTAACCATGTTAGTCATTTGATTGAATAATCACTTTGGAAATGTTTCTACAATTTGATTAGAGTCTGACCCACTCTGATAGTCATAAATTAACTGATAGCACTTTAGGATAACAAGACTCTAGTTACTTTACGAGAAATAAACTCTTCCTTGCTGTATTTTTTTGGTCCTCTGTGGGCTGTTTAAGCACAAGCTAACCAGAAGATTAAGTAATGTTGGTACAAACAATGCTTGCCTTAAAGAGACTCCAGATGTTAATTATAATTGACTTAGGAGCATGGGAGATGAAACCTCGACTTGGCTAAGTAGACAACTTTGTGGATGCATGCATAATTCTTTATTCAGTATATTCTGCTCTGTCACTTTGCAAGAGTGGAGTTCATGAGTCAAAAAGGGCTTTGCTGCCAATACTAGAGAAGTTTTACCTAAAATAGAAAATAGCATCTGTTTCAGTTCTACAACTTCCTCTTTTTTACGTAGGTTTTTCCATTCTCCTTAGAATTCAATCTACTTGGTAACATGAATGATTCCTTGCAGGTGAAGCACTGCTTGTAGCCTTGACTTCTAGTCTGCAGAGCTATACTTGACTCGGGTGATCACTGAGTCACCGATTCCTGTGGTTGCTCAGAATAGCTGCCTGAGACATTAGAGACTCTCTGGGCCTGAGGAGGCAGGCAGCAAGCATTGAGAGAGAGCAGGTAGTGAAGGGTTTGGCACAGACGTGCAAGAGGGACCACGGACTGTTAGAGCAAACTTATTATTACTGCCCCCTGTTTCACTTGTTTGTGAAGTCAGTGTAAAACCTCATTTTCTTATCCTGCCAAATCTTTGATACTCATCACTAGTCAGTGAACAGTGAAATTTGGAATCACAGTCTGAAAGAGTCTGTAGGCAGTGTTGGAAAAATAATGTCTGCTCTTTCGACCTCTGTTTGCATCTCTTAAAGAGTTACAAGTTACTGGTAACAGATTGCATAGCTTAGGGTAGGAGTTCATCGCAAGATCAAATAGACTTTGTTAAGCAAGACTTTTGATATCCAAGAAGTAGGTTAAACATGGTCTAGAAGGGCAAACATTTACGGTGTGTTTCTATTTGCAAGTCCCCGCGCACAGGATGTGACTACTTGGGGACAGTGCAAGGCATGGGGAAGAAAAAGAAAGACCTTTAAAGAATACCTTTCTCGTTAGTTCTGTTTGGCTTTTCTTCCTGCTGATTTGAGTAGAGGTGGAGAATAGCAAAAAAATATCAGTATTACTTAGAATATGCACAGTATTTTTTTTTTAAAGCATCGTTTTGGTTTAAATACGTGCAAGTGGAGAGTGATATAGATAGACCTAAATTCCTAGATAAAATGCTCAGCAATTGCAGAAAATTTCATTAACCCTTCAAGTCCTTAACTGGAGTCTAAAAAATATTATCCTACTCTAAATTCACCTTGACATTTCTTGTGTAAATGGAGAGTTTATAAGTCTCCAGTGTGACTGGCAGTCTTTTCAGTGCAAATGAATAAAAATTTTGGGTTGAATTAGTTACGAAGACAGATATACAAGCACAGCTTTAAAAATACTCATGGTCACCGGTGTGGATGTTTTTGTCTGTGAAGGGTCTAAAGTGTAATTGCCATGGGAGTCAGCTTTTAGCAAAGTTTATTTCAAAAGGTTTGGAGTTCAAGTGCCTATGTTAAAATCTATGATCTTTACATCATGATTTTCTCCTTGGCCATGCTTTGTGTGTGTTGCTCTGAAATGCTGACTGTGTCTTGTTGACAGGTTCCCTCTCACTTTAACTTGCATCCTTTTTTGTTGCTCTTTTGCTTGCAGCTTGTCCCATTGATAACCTGCTCACTTTTAATTCCAGACAGTCTTTTGACTTGCATTGTCATCTTCTCCTTTCAGAAGTGCCTAGCTGCCATTCCATTTACATGAGGCAAGAAGGCTTCCTGGCTCACCCAAACAGAACAGAAGTTAAGTTTTCTATTATGTATCACTTTTGTATGAGAGAAATATAAAAAATTAAGAAGCCTGGGGGGATTTGGGGTTCACTGGTTTAATTCTGCTGCTGGGAAGACTTGCATCATCCTTCTTTCCCTTTTCAGTGCTGAGTTTCTGATACACGGAATTTTCTTTTAGTGCCAGGGGTTGATCAGGATAGAAGCAATTGTATCATGAACTTAACTCATTCTGCTTTTCAAGGCCTCTAGCAGTTGAAAGGAAGAGACACTTAAAAATTTGTCAGTTTCACCCATTCTGCTCAAGTGATATTTTCCAGGCTGTTAGCGTGACAGGCTCAGTTAACTGTGTTCAGTAATCCATTTTATACTTTAAATCCAATGAAGGTTTTGGGTTTTTCCTTTCAATATTAGTTTTGAAATGTTTTGATGCACTTTATGCCCAAATTCAGATATGTACCAAAATTCCTAATGATTTCAGTAGGACAGAGCTTACATAATTGTCAAAATTAATAATTCTGAATTAATAATTCTGAGTGAGTACTTTATATATACTAAAAATAAGAAGTCCAACAGAACTAAGATGGTTATATCCTCCACTCTCCTGTTTTAGTTTATCTGTCTTATTAATATATTATTTTCTGCTTGCTTATTTAGAGTTTATTTGCTTTTCTTCCAACGGGTAAATTTCACAAATGAGGAATCTGGTTTTGACATTCATGAGAATCCAGATAGATGTGTGAATCAAAGTCTTCCAGGAAGACTTCATTTGCTAGTGTAAAGGCAGAATCAGAAAGATAACACATCTGGCTAAAATCCCTTCTACTTCTGGGTTGAAATAAAGACAGAAAAAAAAATTTGTAGTGTTTAACAAAGAAGGTGAAACAGGAGATGGAAATTTCTAAGTCTTGTTATATGAAATCACATGAAGTATAGAAGCTTGATAAGGGAGGTGAGAGACATCAGGAAAAAAATTAACAAACTGCAGGGCTAATGGCAAAAGACTTTGAGTTTTAATCACAGCACAGATAGGGGAAAACCCATTTTAGCCATGTTGTGCTCCTGTAAGGGTTTGGAAGTGGCAAAATTGTCATGAATGACGTAAAAAAAGCAGTGGTGTTTGCTAAATATTTGTTTTCTGTATTTGGAAATCAATCAACATAATTTTAGAGAATAAAGGTCATGTCAAATCTGATTCTATTCTTTGCTGAAAATAAAAGTTCGATTGATAAAGATACTTGTATCGTATAGTTAGACTTTTTATGGCATTCAATTTGCCTCTGCATTACATTCTGATTAAGAAGTTAGCACAAAGCAATATCAATAAAGTACACATTAAATACATTAAGACCTGGCCAACTGACAGATCTAAAAGAGGCTGTCACTGGGCAATCATCTCTGAATGGATTGTTTCTATTATAGTTCTGTAGGAATTGATATCAGGAGTGTTGCTATTCAATATTTTCAGTAAAGATATGGAACAAAGTTAATAGATAACTTTATGGCACAAAGATAGAGCAGTAAATAACAGGCAGGACAGGGCAGTCACACAAAGCAGTTTGAATGGTTTGGTAATTCGGGCACATTAAACAAAATGGTTTTTTTCATACATGAATGTAGACCAGACCTGTGGAACCGGGAAAAAATATATTGGAAAAAAGGGATTTTGAGGTGAGCCTCCTCCTCCTCAGCTTCACAGTGGGAAACCAGCCCAACTGAGCACTGTAAACTTAAGGCAAAAAGCGTTCTTTAATACTTACGCAGTCAAAAGAAGGGTCAGAGGGTGGCAGGAGAGGAGGAGATGTTTCATCTCACTCAGTAGCACTGGCGAGACTGATACTGATATGCAATATAGTTCTGGTTAAGCAAAACATGAGCATAATAGGAAATAGTAGGAATGTGTACAGAAAAGTGTGCTAGAAAGACTGCTGGGTTGTAGAGAGTGTCTTTTAATGACAATGTAAAATTTTACAAAATTATCTTAATCGGTAGGAACGTCAAGAGCAGTGTGTGAGGGTGACTTCTGTGAGTGTGAGGAGGAAATACTGAGTGGTACTTCTTTAGTCTTGCAGGGAGAAGACCTGCAGGAAGTAATGTTTAAAAGTCAAAGCCATGCTAGTTCAAACAGGAAATGAGACAAACATTTTGTAATAAATCATAGAGAAAAATGGGTGCTTTTTCATTTTAGCAGGTGGAGATTAACAGTCTTTTGGGAATGCATACGTTAATTAAACACCCTTGTACGTAGGCCAAAACGTTGGGATTGGGCAGTGTGTAAAGGATGTGGGATATTAATCTGATTCCTGTATAACTTAGTGTTCCCTCTGGCACTAAGCCTGTGATCTCTTTTTCTCCATGCATCCTTTATATAAACAACTCTCTCTTTTTAACTTACAGGCTGTATGTATGAAAAGGGACCTAGGCAGTTTTATGATGACACTTGCGTTGTTCCAGAGAAGTTTGACGGTACGTATGACACATCTCTCTTTTTCCTGTGTAGAGAGATGAAAAAGAAAGAGATGAGGGACTTTTCTCTGTTGCTGATCAAAAAAGCCCAGTAACGTTCCAATTTAGGATTCCTTAACACACCATTTGTGGTGCGCCCAACCAAAGCTGACCTTTGTCTCTCGAAACCAAAGTCTCCTCTTCAATAGGATGTCATTCGACTTTTGCCAGGGAAAGATGCTGCACCCAGAGCTGTGGCAGAGGAGCTCAGTTCCTGCACTGTTGAGAAGTAATAAGAGGATTTCCATTGCACTGATGATCACATACCACTTGTTATTTGAGATTTAATGAAAGCTGTACTTATAATTAACAAAACAGTGGAGAAAGCAGCAGCTTTGGTTTTACTGAGGATTAAGCCTGTTGTCTTGCTGTCTATGAAGTGATGAATAGTGGGGAGTGAGTATATAGGGCATTTTTGTGTTTGTGCCAATGTATTTTCACTAGGTCGAATGTACTAATGGTTTATTTTTCAGTGGGATTGATAACAAATCAATGCTCTGTTCACAACACTACCAATTACAGCAGATTCTTTTTTAAGAGGAATTCTGAGGTCAATTAAAATGAATAGTCCAAATTATCTTCAGTTACTCTGACGTAAAATCAGTTTCCTGGTGTAACTCAGTTGAATTCAGATTTATTTCATTATAGGCAAAGTAGATGGACACCGTATTTCTTGGCAGTGACTCTGTTAGTCTGCAACTTTGGGAAGTAATTTGGAGACCAATTACTTAAATCTGCTAGAATGGCATTATGTGAGTGTATGCATGCTAGGGTAGTGTTGTTAGTGTAGCTTTTGTGTTAGTGTGTGTATGTCCAGCTTTATTTAGTTTAGCAGGAAAGATTAGATACTTCCTGATAAACTTGTGAACAAATCTCTGACCACAGCTGAAAGTAGAGCTGGAGAATTGGTGTTTCTCACCTGCTTTATTTGGTTTGGTTTGTTTTCCCCTGAGACTCACTTATGGATTACAAAACTATTGTATGTTTAGCAGCATTTGTTGTATTTGCTGAAGATCTGGAGACTCTGAAATTAAAGTAACCCAGAGAATCATGTTCTTCAAACAGAATATATCACATGTATTTTTGTGTTGGTAAGAAATAGATAAAGAATTTTAGACAATATTAGACCTAACTGAAGATTGCTCAATCCAGTATTGCATTGTCACTGCATTGACACTTCACGAAAAGCGTGATTTATTGAAGGTGTACTTTATACCCTGGCTTTGTAATGTCAGCTCATTTAGGTTTTTAAAATTTTTTTTAAAGCACATTGTGTCAGGAATATTTTTGTTTCCCACAAATGATCATGGATCTGATCTGAGTACCAGTAACAAATTTATATGTACATTTATGGGAATGGGATCAGATCCTGTACTACGAGACGTTAAAACTTGTTAACATTAGCGATTGTCTATGTCTTCCTTGAAAAACCTTTTGGTTAGTTTAGGTTTTATCCAGGAAAGGAATGAAAATGAAAAATAAATACAAATACAGCAAAAGAAATAAATGTTGGGAAGTATCTGTGTGCCTGCAATACAAGCAGTCTGCTGCTCGTTTCTGTGACTGTCCATTGAGAGAACACCTTGTACTTGTACTTGTAAATAGGTTTGTTTATACTTGCAGCATGATGTTTTGAGGGAAAAATAGCAGATGTGTCGTCATATTCTGGCCATTGAAACAAAAGTTGGGTAAGCCCAGGAATAGTTTTGATGTTTCAGAAGTAGATTCTCAGTTGCTTCATTTGAAATCAAAGATCAGCACAAGGAAAGAATTTGATACTGTGTAATAATGCACTTGCTATTTGCACATTGCTCAGCTATCATTACAAGAAAAAGGCCTGTCCTTGAAAAAGGCGGCCTTTCAGGACTGGAATTTGAACCTCACATAAACCAAAAAGCCTTGTGTTGATTTATTTGTTTTCCACAGCTATTGAGTCAATTTTCTTTCCTGATTACAAAAGGAAGTGCTCCATTTTTAATATTATTATTTTGCCTTTTACTACACAGAGCCATTCTGTAATGGCTGTCAGAGCCTCCTAATGTTGTGGTTGAATGTAAATTCCTGACTTTCCTTATTAAACAGGTCACACTGTTTATTGAAGGCTTTCGCTGTTCTGATAGTTGAAATGAGGAATTTTACCAGTATATCAAAGATTGCAGTCCTTATGTGGAGAAAAAAATACTGTTTGCTTCAGCATCAGACCTTTCAGCTACTGTTGTTTGCACGAGTTGTTCAGCATAAATATGATTTAAAAACAACAAAGACAGTATGGATGTAGCAGGATGGTTTTCTCATTGGCAATTTGTAGAACAGCTAGTAGAATGTTATTGATATTTTTTAAAAGGTTTCTCTAGTCTTAAAATTTTAGAAAAATTAACTTATTGCTTTTCAGAGGGAATACTAATTTAATATGTAGATATGAGTAATTTTTGCTCATATACAAGTCCAATATGCCACAGAGGAACTTGTGTGTCTGCAAGATTTACATGCCTATACATAAAGCATATACTGTTTAAGTCCAAGTCAAATACTTTGTCAAATTTTCCTTAGAAGCATTTGCATGCAAGAGAAGTTTCACTCAATGGGATGCAGCTTTATGAAGCATACATTACTTTACTAAAACTGGGGCCTGTGCAAAGTGTAGTACACAAACACAGTTCTTCACATATCAGAGTTGTTTCAAAAATAGTTTATGTTCTTTCAGAGAGAGGATATTACAAAATGGTTTGCAAAAGATTTGCATTTATCAAAACTAACGAGGAGAGGCTTAGTGAGACTTCCATAAATCATGAATGAATTTAAGTGCTTTTTAGTATATTAATATGTTATTGTAAGTCCCCAGCAAACAGGGGAATGTTGCATTTGAGGGTGGCTGGTTCTTCCCTCTGTTTTGTTACCCCTAATGATTGCTTTGGCAGCTAGTCTGACAAAGTGAGTGATGGTGTTTGAGGGCATTGCTCCTCTAACGTGGCTGCTGTTGTGTGCAGGTGATGTCAAACAGGAGCCAGGCATGTACCGCGAAGGACCCACGTATCAGCGGCGAGGCTCGCTTCAGCTCTGGCAGTTCTTGGTAGCGCTTCTGGATGACCCATCCAACTCTCACTTCATAGCATGGACTGGCCGAGGCATGGAGTTCAAGCTGATTGAGCCAGAGGAGGTGAGTTAGGCAGACAGCATGCCCTCACATCCATTGCCCCATCCTGCAAATCTAACCATGCTCCTTATTTGCCTGCAGTATTTTGCTTCAGTAGTGCTTTAGAAGGGTGACAGAAAGGACTGGCAAGGGAAGGGGTTCAGTTAGGACAGAGGTGTGGTTAAGCATAGATTTGACTCCTAGTCCCATAACATAGTAAAAATGTTGCAAGTAGTAGAGTTACTAAATAGTTCACATTAATTAATTAACTGTATTCCAAAATCCATTGAAAACTTATCCCTTACTAGTCTTTCAACATCAAATATTAGATTCATTAGATCGAATCATTAGATTGTTTAGTACAGGCTTAGATTCTAGGCTTGCAAACACTCATGCACATGCATGGCTCTTCTGAACCATGAAGGACTCATGGGGTAGATAAAATTACTTATATTCATGAACATTTGCTGAAGCGTGGCTTAGTTCACTTGTGTGATAAACAGGAATAAATTGAATGTTTTATTACATAAACTGTTTTGGACTAGGTAATGTTATGTAACCTAGCCTGTATTCTAAGCTATCATGGAAACTGTTGGAAGATCAGGTGTGTGTGAATTTTGTTGTAAAACTGATGTGGTAGATTTAATTAGATTTGTCAAAAGGCAATATCATTCTGTTTTACTTTTCTGCCACTTGAACTGAGTTTGCTGATACAGGAGACCACAGCAAATTTTCTGGCAGGATCCTCTCTTAGTTAGAGCTGAGTGGGAGGGCTCGGGGGTGTATGGCTGCTTCTGCATTCCACCAGCTATTTCTGCTGTTTGGCATCCATCTGCTGGCATTAGCAGTCTGAAAGGCTTCTTGCATTTTACTTACATTGTCTGCTAACAGTTGTATGGAGATGCTGGAGGAACTGGGGACAGTGTCAGGACTGATGTCCCTTTTCTGCCCAACGTGGTCTGGCTGAGGAGCAGGTTGCTGCAAGGATCCCAGTGCTGGCTCTCATTTGAGCATCCCCTGCTCTAGTGATGGTCACCACAGCAGATCCTGGCTTTGTGTATCTGAGGATTTGAACTCAGAACACTCTTAGTCAATATGATACCGACCTTTTGCTGGCAGGCTACATGGATTCCTTAGTTGTGTAACCTGTCCCGGAACAGAGTGAAATCTTTGGAAAGTCTTTTGTTTGGTTTTGGTGAATGATGTACCTAATTTTCCCCCCTACCCCAGTCTCATATATTTTACTCTTTTAGTTTTGCCTTGTCTTTAAGCTACGTCAAGTTTTTTTTCAAGATTGAAGAGTTTTATAGAGAAATGGTTTCCAGCAGATGGTGCAAAAACTTTATAGATTTTATTAGCTAAGGAAAGGAAAGCAACAAACCCCTAAGGTTTCCTTATTGTGTAATTCCCTGAAGAACTGGATATTCTAATTTAAGTTAAACAGATCATCTGCATGTCTGGCTATGTAGAAGTTGTTCTGTGGTTTTGAGCAGCATTGCATCCAAGATCTGAAGGAGGCTTGAAGCTTGCCTCACTCTGTGTGTTCTTAGGAGTAAAAAGGGGCCTAAGTTGTTTTCATATGAATGTCATGAATCTGACAGAAACAGTCAATTAAAATAAGAATAGCCTATGGGAAGTTGCACAATTTTGTTGGCTGCCAAGTGTAAATTGAAGGGAAATCAAAGAGCTTGTTGGTTCTTCTGTGGCAGGTTAGGATGTCAGTGACATGACCTTTCCATCCCATTCCTTACTGGAGGTTTATGCCCTTGTAGAAAGAGTGACAATAAAAATGAATATGTATCAACTCCTGGAGTGCCATAGTAGTTCATTCATAAAGTAAGAAACTGTGAACTATGGAGCCTGAGAATTTGGCATACGTCCATTTATGCAGGCTTGTCCCCGGGACAGCAACCTCCGCAGGGAAAGTAGGATGGAAGCGTAGAAGCCTGAATCCCTTCCACGGAGCAGGACTAGGTAAATGCTATGCAGTTCAGGGATGGAAACTGGACCTGATTGTTTGTTTAGGAGAGTCAAAATACCACACAGTGTAACATATTCTTCACCATTACTTTTTGTTTATCTTTGCTGTGTATTTATTTATTTTGCTAGCCTGTTATATTGGGGACTTTTAGGACTCTGATTGTTGCAGGAAGGAACCTTGGAAGGAATAAAAAAAGTGATGTAGTCATGTGTTGCAGAAATGAATAGGTGAATCAAAGTTAGGCATCTAGGCCAAATCTGCAGCTGGAATAAATTTACATGATTGGAGGTGTGTTTCAGTACAGCTAAAATATAGCTGAAGTTAGCAGAGCTGTGATAATTTACATAAGCCTGAAAAGCTGCACCACTGAAAGGAAATAATGCTTTCAAAAGAAATTTTAAAAATTATTGTCCAGGTGGAGACTGAAATCATGGATTTTGCTCAGTGCTGCATGTTGTCATGGCTTGCATCAAAAAGCTCCAGACACCTATGGGAAGTTCCGCAGAGCAGTCTGCAGAGAAGCTGCTTGGCTACACTGTCCTTTTTCCAGAGCTCTATGTATATGCACCTCTCAATCATTTTTATAAAATGTGCTTTAAAGAGTTCATCAGCTCTGCCTTTTTTTCCCTCTGGTGATATTATAGTCATTTTTACAGACAGAAATTGAAATGTCACCAATAGCCGATTAAAATTTCAGGCGAGGAATAAGAAGTTAAGCTCTTTAAACAAAGGGTCGCTTTGTCCAAAACTATCTTTAGCAATAAAACAGGAAGCATAAAGTCAAGTAGAAAACATAAGTCAGAGCAGAAGGCATATTGTTCTCTATGGAATAGTTTCATGAGTTACTTGCAATTCACTTTTTATTGTTATTTTTAAGGGAAACTATATGATTGCAACTATGAAATTTCTGTTCCATTCTTCATACCAGCATATAGTTCTTCCAAGCAATTATTCTGCCTCCTCAGATAATTCATTTTTTTTCCTGAAATAATGTTTAAGACTGGGAGTTGTCTTTTGACTTGTATCTCCTAATAATCTCAACATTGCTGTCATTCCAAGTACAGTCTGTATTAGTTCATGAACTAAGTGTGCATGCATGTGTGTTTAAAACAACTTAGTTTCCTGACAGCAAGGAAAAGACAGGCAGGATACAATTATCCATATTATCAAACTAAAGTAAGGTTTTACGAAATTTTTCTGATGGAACTTGCTAACAATTTTTTGTCCATAGTCTCTTTGTATGGCTTTATTTATTTTATTTGTTTTTATTGGTTTTCTTTATTAAAAAGCAAAGAAAAACCCTAACCCTCCACCACATTTTCCGATAAGTCTGCTTCAAGTTTAATGATGAGGTACATCCAATTAAAATTCATAGTAGTACATGGGAAGTTCAGGTCATGGCAACCTTTTCCTATTTGTTGCACCTGCAGGGTTTTCCCTCCTGCATCCCCAAATAAAGTATCTGGTGATAAGATCTGCTTGTTAAATGCATTTAACAAGTCATTGCTAATCCATTTTTGTGGCAGGTGGCACGTCGCTGGGGGATTCAGAAAAACAGGCCAGCTATGAACTATGACAAACTTAGCCGATCTCTTCGCTATTATTATGAAAAGGGAATCATGCAAAAGGTGAGTAGCTGATTTTGTATTACATTTCCCCAGAGTCTTGCATGTTAATCCATAGGTCAGTTTACAAGGAGTACTTGTAATTGCATGGCTTAGGTAGTTTTTTCATCTGTTTAGGCAAACACTAAGCTTTTGGACCTACTAGGTATAGCATATGCATTAGGATATTTTTTTCTATGTAAAAACTGTCTGTGGTTTTAGTTCACACAATGCATTTCATGATTATAGGGAAAGAAGTAACATTCAAAAATATCCAAAAGAGCTTCCTGGCAGCTGGGAAACGCAAACAGTAGAGTACAGTATGATTAATGTTTTGCAGATCTAAATTAGCTGCCCAGTGCTTGGGTACTTTAGTAAGTGCAAGTTAGGGGAGAATAATTATGGCTATTAACATACCAAATACTTTAATATTTTTGCCAATAGTGTTGTAATAATACTGGTTTTGAGTGGTATTTAATATTTATAATAGACTGAATTAGGAGAAATATTTAACAATAATTTATATATAACAGGCTAATCTTGCTGACAGTATTCAATCCATCCTCCTACTGTGGCTTGCTGATTTATATGTATATTTTTAAATCTTGCTGTATAGTACCATGTAGATTGACTGAGAAATCAATAGGAGAGACCAGTCTGCTGTATCTACAAAACTACCAGGTGTGATCAAAGATCATAATAAACACCTTGGACTGCATAACTTATTCCATGTCTTTTCACATTGGTCTTGTGACCACTGATGATGAATCTGTTTAAACTTGCCAGTTCCATGAATGCACTCTCAGCTCAAGTTACTGGGCAACTTTTCCAGGAGGTTTTGTGAAGTCTTACAAGTTCTCTTTCTTAGATTATGGGATTTTTGTAGAGCACTACTTTTTCACTACCAGTAGTCAGCTTGGACATCAATCTGGGCTAGTATTGGCCTGCAGTTCTTCAGCAGCTCAGCACCTCATTCATTTTTGTGTGTCACCTAACTGTGCTCTGAGTCTTTGTAAAGTGCATTGGAAGCTGGCTCCCATCGGGGAGAAGCAGAAGCACTCGGTTTCACTGGCTGGTGCTTCAGGCAAAGGAGTTCCTTGTTGCAGGTTACAACTCAGCAACATAGGCAACTGTGCTGCCAGCACGCTTCAAAGGCAGCAGAGGCAAAAAAAAAGTAGCAGAGTGAAGCAAAGTTGAAAAGGTGGGGATAGAAATACCAGAAGGCTGATAATGCTGCCCCAACCCACACATCCATTTAAGGTGGAAAGTTTACAGGTACTTTTGACAGCTAGCTTGCTACATCCTAAACTGCTACTTAATTATCTACAAGAAAGTGTTTAACACATGTTTTGAAAGCTAGCTTGTATGCTTATTTTTCTGACATAGCAATGTTTCAGGTTTGTCCTGGGATCACTGTATCTTGTATGTTAAAAACTAATGGGGGCCTGTAGATGCAAAACAGATTTCTTTATGGCAAAGTTTATATGCATATTTTCCCTCCTTTTTTTAAGAATCAATCAATGATAGCTGGTTATGCAAAAGCCTCATTTTTGAACGCAACCTCTAGTTTATCAAACTTGCTGACGTTAATTAGATTTTAAAAATTCTGCTGCAGATGCAGTCCCTACCAAATTCTATTTGTAGAATAAATAAGCTGAAAGTTTAAGCCTCAAACTATTTTGCACTTATAAGAAGAGAGTTAAGTTTGCAACACTTTTTCCATCCTCACTAACTCACTTCATTACTATGGTAGCCAGAGTTGCAAGAAGCAGACAATATGATCTTTATTTTAAAATCATTTTAATAAATTGTGAGTATGCAATCTAATGCATATTTTTAAGCGCAGTTTTTAAAATGAGGTACTCTAGAAGACACTATATTGACTTCTGTTTGTTGTTTGTAATAGGACAGCAATTCTGTGTTGTTTTTATCATCCTCTAGCTTTTAGGGAATTGAAGCACAGACGTTTAAGGCTGTTTCTGATTAAGGGAAAACTTTAGGATCTTTGGACAAATTGCCCCTCCATAAGCAAATCCAAATGTCCCAGCTTTGCATGAGCGATTGCTAAGTACATATTAGCCTACGTATTTGCTTACGTTGTCCCTGTACAATCAGCATGCACTATAACTAAAGTGCTTTTATATGTAAGTATGAATCAACCTGTGTAAAGTGAAATCCAGATCTCTATCGTGCAACGTGATTCCTTTTTCCACTTTGCGCACAGAACGTGTAATTTTATTTTGCCACTGTAGTGACAATCTGTTTACATTTTCCAATAAGAACAGTTCCATTTGTGGTTAGGTGTAGGAACGATCGCAAACAAATGTTTAGAAGTAGAATACTTAGTCCATCTTCCAACAGGATGTCACGTGTGGCAAAATCAAGAGCTTTCTGCACAGTCTGCTTTGGCAGCTCCCACTTGTCGTTGCGTTAGGTCTTTGCCTTACCAGTTCTGCTGTCACGTTTTTAATTGTGTAACAAAGGTGAGTTCTTTACAGGGCTGTTAAACTTGGAGTTGCAAAACACGAGGCCTTATGCTGCACCTTTTTTTTCCCTTCTGTTGTCCTAAGGTGGCTGGAGAAAGATACGTCTACAAGTTTGTTTGTGACCCTGAAGCGCTTTTCTCCATGGCTTTTCCCGACAACCAGCGCCCCTTACTGAAGACTGACATGGAGCGCCACATCAATGAGGAGGACACTGTGCCTCTGTCCCACTTCGATGAGAGCATGGTCTACATGCAGGATGGAGGCTGCTGCAACACCCACCCCTATAACGAAGGCTATGTCTATTAACAACTGTGACAGTGAAGGGGTGCTTCCCCCTCCCTTAAGCTTCTCCTCTTTCCCAAGACCCAGAGGAAAGCTGAATCGACTTCAGTTTGTTTTTTAAATAGTACACTAAAAGGGGCTTTTCCTGTTGCATTACTCCTATGGTCTGCCATGGACAGCGCACTTTATTTGAAAGGGGAGGGTTGGAACCTAAACGTTATTCTGTGTAAAAGGAGGAAAAGGGTGGGTTTGCTTTTTACTTAAGTTTGGGAAGGGAACATACAGGTTTTAAGTACAAAAAAAAAGCTATATCATGTCTGTTTTGTTTCATATCAGCATAAGATATTGTACATTTTCTCTGGGTATCCGTAGTACAGTTAATTCTCATTGTGCAAAATAACCACTTTTGATGATGATATCAGCACAGCATGCCTAGGGCAATTGTTTCTTGCCATTCTTAATTGTCTTTCTGCAGTTATAAAAGAGAAGCAAAGCATACACCACAGCATTTAATTTAGAAGCTTCCAGTGGCAGACCTTGTACCTTGCCTCTGAGAACAACCAGATTATTTTTTTTT
>VZRX01009252.1:0-13201 GCA_013398075.1 Notiomystis cincta | reverse complement strand
GGGTTAATCTTCCATCCTTTCTCAGTTAAGACACTACTTAAGTTATGAATATTTTAATAGACATTTAATCAAAAGTAAAGAAGTAGTGGTCACTAGAAACCACAGGTGCATAAAAAGCATTTGGGCAGGTATTTAATTTACCCAGATCCATGAGACAACATATTTTATGATATATGCCTTAATATGCCACCTAATTCTGTCATCCATAGGTCTCAATGGCACTTAAATACTTGGTGATCAACCGAGAGAAAGAAGTCTAAAATTGCAGAACTAGCAAAAAAGGAAAGGGAAAATGTTGAGTAATATTGTTTTAAAAAATTGTGGTTTCCATTGAAATAAGGTTCAAATGAAACATGCTTTGATGAAAAGTCCTTGGATTGGTTTTGGTTCTTTAATGTCAGCACAGAGCGCCTCTTGCCTGTGGCAGGATGTGGGTATTTGGGAAAGGGGTTGGACAAAAAAAGGAAAAAAAAAGATTTAAAAATTGCATCGAATGTGTAATATTTAAGAAGAAAAAAATATATATATATCTGTATACGGTAGTGACTCACTGAACAAAACAAGCAGTCAGACCAACATTACATGATCTCTCAGCAGAAGACAAAACAGTCTTTCACTGAACTGATTAAGCCTTTTTAAAATGTACCTAAGAGGTTTATTTAAAGTCTATTTTTATTCCACTTTTTTGTTTGTTTGGGGTTGGGTTGTTTTTTTTTGGTTTTGTTTTGTTTTGTTTGGGGTTTTCAGGTAGAATAATAAATCTGGCAGCTGATTTCTGCAAGATTGTTGTGTATTGGATTCCTAACCATTTGGATTGGAGAGGGCCCTTAAGAAAGTTTATTCTTTATGAAGAGGAGAGGATGGTCTGTCCCCAATGCCTAGAATTGCTTGCTTCAAAGTGTAACAAAAAAAGGAAAAAAAAGAAGGGAAAAATATGTACAATTCCTGTGTATGTATATATGAGTTACAGCCAGAAGTTAGATTACCAAAGCATTGTATTTGACTGACAAAAGGGAGGAGGATGGTCTAGGTATATTTTGGGATTGAAGAACACTAACACATTTTAATACCCTGCTGGATTTGCATGTGGGATGTTTGGGGATGGGGTAAAGGGGCTGGGTTTTCATTTGGTTGGTTTGGGGGTATTTTGGTTTTGTTTTCAAGCTGTACCACAAGTGGAGGGAATATGCAGCTTTCACCTGCTTTCAGTAGGAGCTGTAACAGACTGAGCTTGCCTGTGCTTGCTGGTCTGTCTCTGTGCTGAGCAGAGCAGTGGGGCAGACAGGGTAGAGCTGCTGTGCAGCAAGGTCGGGAGGCACCGCTGGAAGACCCAGCACTGTGGAACAGCTGGAGGGGCTCAGGTTTCATGTGCCATCACAGTTCACTTGCACCAATAGCTGAACACAGGTGAAGTCAGTGAAGGACTTGGCAGATCCCCTCAGAATCCATTTGAGGCAGTTAAAGTACAAGTTTAGGACAATTGGACAGATTTTTCTTTAGGGATATGACTTCCATGGCAAAGGGCCTGCCCTTTTCTCTCCAAGGTTACACAAATCTTTCTCACACTTTCTCACACACCAGCAACAGGACAACCCTTAACGTTACATTCACTGAAAGAGCAAATTTCATCTGCTTCTCAGAGCAAATCTGCTTGCTTTATTTACAGTGGTCTGGTGAGGTTACCAGGGGAAACTGGGATGCATAAATGCTTTTCTCCAGAAATTCCCTGCAAAGAGCCCATTGCTCAGAATCTTCTCATCTTTGGGATTCTCTGCTACCTGTGACTATTCCCCAGGGATTAATGCTTAGAGTTTTATTGCCCTTGACATCTGACTGGTTTGGGCTTCAATTCCATCTTCACAGGACAATATCATCTATTAAATATTTTTGCCTTCTTTGTGGTTTTTTTGTTTGGTTGGTTTTTAATAGCAGGAAACAGATCAATGTGTACAAAAGGTATTATGAGGAAATCTTTGAGTTGTTAATGGCTGTACTTTCTCCTTTGAAGAGCATTAGCTTCAGTTCATGTATTACAGGTAATAGCACCCATAAACAGCCCTATTCAGTGCTCACATTAATAGTACTGAAGACTTTTCTAAATAGTCTCCTTCAAAGATGTTTTGGGAGTCTTAATTAATATGGTATCTTATACCCTAAGAATCATCACTTTGGAATATTCCACTAATGTAAGAGCCTAGAATCTAGCAATAAGAGCCTAGGAAATTAATTTCTCAGTTCTCTGCTTGTCTGAGGGTTTTCCTGTTGTGAGAGTCTTTGGTTTGGTTTGTTTTTTCATAGTTTTGTTGGTTTGGTTTGGTTTGGTTTTATATCAGAGACTACTCTGCTTGGAAAGGAGGTAGCAGCTGAGAGCAGGTGCCTCTGCCTCAGAAACTGCAGTTCAAAGTCCACTGCCTTTTGCTAAGATACCAAGCTGAGAGCTAGAGCATCTGCAATACAGTACTGAGCCCTGCCCTCCCTGTGCTCTTACAGGAGAGAGAACTACCCTGCATTGTCTTTTGTTTCTTCTGCTATGAGAGCAGCAATCTCTGGCAGAGCAGCAGGATGGAAAGCTAAGGACAGTAGCATTTTAAAACTGCAGGATTACCCAGATCTGTCTGTCTGAGACTCCAAAATGCATCAGCCAAGTGCTGTCCCTTACCTCCCAGCTTTCATGATTGTGTAGGTAGGTAAAGTTAATGTCGTCTTTTACTTCAGGAGGTTGAAATATTGGTTTCCTCCCTGAACACCAATTTAATTTCTGTGGGAAGGAAATATCTGTGCCATCTTCTTATGTAATAGTCTGAAAATGGCTATGAAGTATCTTGTTGACATTTTCCCAAAGAACTTTTTTTGTGTGAAAATGCCACAACACTCATCACCAAAAGAAAGGGTAAATAAACTCCAAGAAGTTATCCATACATCAGGTTCTCCAAAACCATAGCAGTATTTACTCTAGCAATTTATCATGTCTTTGATACTGCTGTATTGTCCTTATTACATAGTTTCATTGGACTGACCTCAAAAATACTTGGTGTACCTTGAAATTTTGCTTGTTTTAAATGAGCTTTTAAATGAGTTACAGGAAGGTACCCCGAGGCAGGGTTACAATCAAGCATTTGGATCTGGTAAGCCATAATTCTGTGTCTTGTCTTTGCTCTTACAAAGCTCTGTGGGCACGTATGCCCGTGTAAATGCTTTTTAGTTGTGTGGTGGAGAGGTAATGACAGCCACTGGCTGGATTTGGGGGGTGAGGTGGTTTGGTAGTTTTTGAGTATCTATGATTGGCTTTGTTTCAGAAGGACTGTCTATATGTTGTACTTTCCACAGTTACTTTCCAAGTAACCAGGTAGAGAATTGGTGTCCAAAATAGCATTTCTGCTCTCTAATTTACACTAGAGGCTATGGTATTTACTTGCTGCTGCCCTAAAAAGGACAGAGTTGAGGGAACTTCACCATTTTCTTTTCCCCTCCCTTCAGTGATAGGACCCAGCTGATCTATCTGAAGCTAGTTTAAGCCAATTCTTCACTCACCCATGATATTTTAGTGAACAGTCTGCTCATCAGTATGGTGGCACTTTGTAGAAGCTCGGGTACAGAGTGTTGAGTATTTTAGGTGTACTGCAAAGGGCTTTCTGTGGTGGCTTTCAGTCAAAATCTTGCATGGGCAGTGGCATATGGCTATGCCACCTAAATAGAGGCAGGGAGAGATTTTTTTGCAGAGGCACCAGCTCCTCAGAGCTTGAGACATTTGCTGAAATCTGCAGTTTAGTCCGCTTCCTGGCCAGCCAGAGTGAGTCTGCCCTGGAAGATCTGGCGAGGAGCTCTGTGTGTATGTAGAAGACCAGTGAGAGCATGATCCCAGCATGCTTGAGTGAGAAAGCACAGAGATGGGAAGAAGTCTGTCAGGGGCAATCTGGCTCTACCAAGTAGCTATTCCAGAGCTGATTAGTACAGGAAAAAGGAGGTTATATGACCGATACAGTAAATCACAGAGATAATTATTTGAAAGACATGCTGCAGGAGAACCATAAGAAATGATGGAAAGTAATAAACTCTGTAAACAGCAGTGATTTTTTAAGACTCTGGTGCTTGTGGGAGTGCTTCAGGAAAAGGAAGAGAGAAAGTAAAATACAGAAAGGGATGATAATATTAGATGAAAAAAGCAGGAGTCAAACCATGCATTAGGGGACTCAGCAGATTGCAGTGTTTTAGATAAAAGGAAGGGACTAAGATAAGTGCAGAGTCAGTACACTGAGATAAGAGCAAGAGAGAAAAGGTAATTGGAGGCAGTGCACTCTGTGGTCAGTGGGCCAAATGTGTGAGGCTCAGAGCTGCACTGGGCATGTGTTTGGCCCTGGTAGCACATCCCCAAGGACAGGAATTTTGGCTTTGGAGTGACTCTTGATTATCTAGTAAAATCATCTGCACCGTGTTTGGTAGTTGTTAAAAGAGCAAACAAGATACTGAAATATGCAGAGAGTGTTTGGGGCTGTAAATGTACTGTCTTTATCATCCCACTATACTAAAAAAATCCAACAAAACCCACCTACACAAAAGAAGAAAGAATACCTTTCAGGATAACGGGGCAGATTGTGGGTTGATATAACTCAGCTTGGTTTCCTTGAAATCAGCTATGTAGCTTTATGTTAACAGAGACTATAGCCTGTATTTGGTAATGTGTATGCCTGTCTAGCATAGTATATACACAGGACTTTTTTACATGTTGCATTATTCAGAAAGATATACAAATGATCAAGACCTGGGGCATAGCATGAGACCAATAATAAAACATGAAATTAAACAAAAATACATGTCTTTTGAATTCTACTGATGTAGACAAGTCATTCCACTTTTGTATAAAGCCCTCTGAAGGAGCTCTGTACACACCTCTAATCCTTGCAATTAACTTTTTTGACCAATATGGGCAGATTCTGTGTGCTGGAGTCTCTGCTCCCAGTGGCTCAGCATTAGTCTCTGCAAAGGTGTCTGGGATCTGTAGGGTCAGGCTGCCTGCCCAGCTTGTCACAAAGACCACGTGAATGTTTACAAGTCTTAAGGAGTGCACTGAGCTTCCATCCATTCTCTATAATAGCAAAAATCAGGTATGTTGTAGGTTTAGCCAGAAAGGCTAGACCTGCAAAGGAATGTACCTTTGGCTACAGATGACTTGGGTATACCTGGACATGAGTATTTGAAATGAAAGCACAAAGTTCTATTGGCACAAGGTAGTTCTGTATACAACATTTTGTTTGGGTCCTCTAACTGAACTGAAAAAGAGGTAACACAACTCACTTAAGTAGTTTGGATCTTTACACTAAATTGCAAAGGCCTGTGCATGATTACAAAGCTGCTGACATTGGGGTTGGAGCTATTTTTAAAGGGAGAGGAGAAATATTGCTGCATTTATGTTTAGCTGGGAACTATATGTCTTTCAATAAAGAAGAAATGAAAAAAAAATCAAGAATAAAATTTGACCAGTTAGTGGATAATACTCATTCTGTAAGCCTCCCACTAACACCTAACATTTCACCATAATATTTGCTCTCTGTGGGACATTTTTGCATATAGGAAGCTAAGACTCTATAGTAACATAGACTTGAAGCAGAGCTAAGAAGTTAAAACCCCCAAATGTAAGGAGAGAGAAAAACATGGTAATAAATGTCTTTCCATTCTCATATTGCTTCTAAATTTATCAATTCCATATTCCATAATGCTCCAAGTTCCAACCTCAACAGATAACATTAAGCAGTACATACTGTAATTTCATCAGACTTGGACTCTTCCTTAAAACCTGAGGTGACTTCATGCATTTATATCAATTTGATCAACAGAGCAGTGCATCTGACTCTCTGGAAGCAGGTGTGGATCCAAGACCAGATTTCTCATGACAAGAAGGTTTGGATTTTGATGGGGTAAACACAGACAGCAAGAGAACCGAATCTCTCACGTAAAATAATACAAAAATCTCTGGAAAAACTGCATATGTGATGTCTTCAGCTAGTAATATTTTTGGAAAACCAAAGGCAGTTTTATCTGGCTGATTTGTGTTACTTGGGGGTGACCATGTGCATAAACTATAACGGGAAGTCAGTATTTCTGAAAATTTATATAAGAGGATTTAGCCAGAGAAGTGTGACCTGCTGACTCATTGTCCCAAAATGGTATCAGTCTAAAATATCATTGCAAGTGTGAGCTGAATTCTCATACAAGCCCTAAATGGGACAGACAGTAGCTCTATACATTAGGAGGACAGGCTGTCATAGCTGTATCCAGTAGAGAAGAGCAAGGAAAGAATCCTGAAACCATTAATCATAAGAAAAGAAGATTAAAACTTTCAGTCTTGGTGCAAATTGGCAATTGCAAGCTGTAAATTGTAATTCATGAGAGACAGAAACTATCTTGGAATGGCTTGCTAAGAGAACTTTGATTCTGGGACAGAGGATGAGTTCAGCTTCTGTTGGACTGCACACCTAGGACATGTAAGTAACTCAAGCCAATGAAGTTTTGCACTACATGAAGTGGTCTAAAATTTGTTTATAAAAAAGCTGATTCAAAAAAGCCATGTAATGTTCAATGAGACGTGCTGAAGAAAACACTATCATGTAAGAAAATGAACCTCTATATTGATAAGAGGAAAAAATCCTAATCAGTACCTTGACAGTAACATAATTGCTAAAGAAAAGGCCCTTAGAAGGGCCTATATACATAGCAAAAATGGACACCAATAAAAGCAAGCCTCTTCCATATCTCAGATTCTAAATGTTTAGACAGGTATAGGGTACCTTCCTTTTCTCATGACCCTTTGAAGGAAAAATAAGCTTCCCCTTTAAAATTCAATAGCTATCAAGATTCCTAATCTTTTCCTTTATTCCTGATGTTGAAAGGTGAAATTCAGATTTAAAGCTAAAGCCTGTAACCCACTCTTTACTGAATACAGTTGTTGCTGTGTTGTAATTATAGAATCATCATGGAGCAATGTGGTATAGGGTTTTTATTGACATGGATATGAAGGAGCTGTGTTACTGTGCCCGAGCTCCTTGTTATTTCCATGCTGTTTGCTTCTGGAGACAGAAGTACATTTTACAGCTTTCTTCCTGCCCAAATAAAAAAGGCTTTTATAATAACAATCCCAAGCATTTTTTCTCCCCCTGAGTCTCATATGCTAAAAAAAAACAAACAAAAGAGAGAGAGAAGAGAGAGAGAAAACTATTCTTCAAATTTTAAGAAAATTTTAAATAGTGGCACAGGTTTCTTCATTTTTCTGCTTATAAAGTTAATGACTGAGATGGAAAGTCTGAAGTCCTGACAAAGAGTTTGAAAGTGAAGTCAAAACAGAGCATCTTAGAGAAGTAGCACAGATGTGTTAGCTAATATTTGTGTGCTCACGCATGTATTCAAACTGCTTCTTTTGACAAAAGTTGTCAATTATTTCAGAGTTTTATATGATAGAAATTGGTGGTTCCTATTTTGCCTAAACTTCAGATTTTGGGAGAAAGAAGGAAAACTTTACCAGAAAAGAAAAGAAAGCAAGATTAACTTTTCTAGATTGCTGGAATGTGAGATTACCCAATGGAACAGGAAAAGGGAAGTTAAAAATGAATGGATAATTACAGTTGACATATAGCTTTGTGATTTACTACATGGATACTATTCATGTACATAGACTCTATAGGCACTTTATATAATAGCCATGTAATTAATGTATACATTATTAATATATAAGTGCTTCTATTAAGAGATGTCATTAATGATTCTGCCATCCTGAAGCTGTAAGATACAACTTAGTGTGATCCCCATAAGGCATTTATTCCGGTCTGTCAGAATTAGACAAAAAAGCTGCACTAAATTCTTACCAGTACATAAAATCTTCTAATAAAACTCTGTGAAAGTAGCCAGTCTAATTGCCCTGGAAAGGAAGCACACAGGCTAATTTCTGGTGATATGTGCGGAAAAGATAGGGAAGTGGATCAAGGAGGACTTAAAATATACTTGGGCCTTATAATACAGTCAGATCTCTAAGAAAAGACTGTAGGAAGGGCTGCACTGATATATATTCAAAGCTTAAAAATACAAAACTTTCTGGTTTTCCTTTGTCCAGTTTGAAAAGAGACGTGGAAATTAGAAAGGGACTAAGCAGTTCTGAGAGGAAGAACATTCAACAAATTCCCATTACTGGCATAAGACAATCAATTTATTTGTTGCAAGTTTCTGCATAACAATAGAAAAATGTTCACCTTCCCCTGAGAACTGTAAAACACAATGTCTTCACAAGACTTCAAGAAAAAGAATAATAATTAGTGAGTTGAAGGTTAAGTATAATAATTACAGCTGGTAGCAGAGAGTTTAGGATTGCAAATATAATCATCTCTGTCAAAATAAGTTAAAGAGAAGAATATTTAGTCACAATGTTTTAATATACAGAGTTCAGATGTTTTCTCTGAGTCTGCCTTGAGGTCTACAGACTCTGGGTCCCTCTGCCTTTTTTATACCTATAAGTGATGTGTGGTTTCCTGAATGTGTGAACATTCTCTGCACAGGTGAAACTCTGAAGGGACAGAGTTCAAAGGCCAAACACAATCAGAAGCATCAGTGTTTGTCAACATTTTCTGGCAGCAGAACTCCACTCAATGGCTTGGTAAGTTCTCCAGCATTACCAGTAGATCTATGAATTTTTTTGTACAATTTAGTTTAAACGAGAACTCAGAAGTCTATTGAATTCAATAGGACTGGGCCCAAGATTTCCCTACTCCACCTCATTTTTATATGGTTGAAGCTAATCTTGTATGCCTTATTGGATTTTTTGTGTTTGCTTGCTATGAGAAGACTGATTCATTCTGCCTCTGCCCCTTCTTTATACATTTATTCTTGTGTAGAGGGTGTGAATTGAGCAAGGTCAAACCAATCAGCACAAATGCAAATGAAGATAAAAAAGTAAAGAACTGGGCTGTGGCATCCACTTGTTTTCTATCTTCTCCATGTAAATCCAAGAGTTTTTCTTCCTCTGTTTTTTAGCAGTAACAGACTATTACTTATTTCTGTTCCATATCTCTGTCAGCACCAGAACACTACAATCTGCTTTTTTACCTCTTCAGATGAGAAAAATAATTTTTTCTTTTTATCCCGTGTATTTCCATTTGCTTAGGTTCTTCTGTGTTTTATACTCTTTCATTGTGAAAATCCCATTTTCAGGAAGCTAAGGCAGACATAGTGACATTTTCAGACAGGTTAACATACCTTACTGAGAGTACCATGGCAGAAAAACATTAAAAAAGGCAAGTATCTCCAATATTTTGTCTTAGAATATGAACTATTCTAGCATTTTCCATTATAATAAGATCACTCTAAGTATATAGAAGGATTTTATACAGTGTTAAATTCATCTTCCTTGTGAAACATGGACAGAACAACTTCAAACACAAAGAAAGCTTTGCACATCTCTGACTTGTCCCTGTTCTTGTTTTTAAGGTGACCATCCTCATCCTGTAATGGGATGATGTTATTTTTACACTGCTTACTGCCATCAATATATTTGAAAAAACTCTTTTTATTATCCTCCACATTTCTGGCCAGCTTGGACTCCAGCTGAGCTTTGGCCACACAAATTTTCTCCCTAGAGTGGAAAGCTGCATCTCTCTGTTCTTCCCATGTCACTTGACCTTGCTCCCACTGGGCATGCCCCTTTGTCTTCTTGCCCTATTTCCAAGAGAAGACCCCTGTTCAGCCAAGCCAGCCTTTTGCCTCCTCTGCTTGACTTCTGACACTTGGGAATTGCCTGCTCCTGTGCCTTTAGGAGGTGATGGTTAAATGTGGCCAGCACAGATGGACCCTGGCAGCTTCAAAAAACAAGGGCCAATCCCTGATTTCTGCAGGAGTGCTGTCAGGACAGGCACCTCTTGCCAACCAGCACCTATAATGGCAGCTCCACTCAACTGAAAATTGTGGAAAAAAGTTGGAGATTTTGGAGGCTTTGTAATCTCAGTGAGAGAAAAGATCAATCAAAGTGCTTGTACATCAGCTACACTCTGGACTTAGAAAGAGGTTTTTCTATCCCCTTCCAATTCCATCTATGCCCACGGTATTTTGTATTGTCAAAGTGATGCCCGGAGAGGCTGATCTAGAACAGAGGCCAGACAGAGTTAAAGGATAAAGGGTAGGTATTTATTGGAAGGCCTTCCCAGGGTACACCTTGGGCAGTGCAGGAATCTCGTGGAGACCACACCCAGGATGGACCACGGGGACACTTTTTTTGGATAGATATAAGTTTGGTCTATTTGCATATCAGGGGTTAATTACCAATTACAGCTTCAGGTAGTGGAGTCCCATTTCCCCAGTTTGCCCCCATCCCCCACTTCACTGTTGTTTACATTTTCAGGGCCTGTGAAAATAAGGTGGCCTTGGGTTTCAGGCCTAGAGAGAAATTGTTTTGTCTGAATAAAATGGGAGAACAGTAGTTGACAGACTATGGAGTTTTAGAGTTGTACACTAAAGCAGTACTGGCCTGGAAAATACAAAAGCTAAAACTTAAGGCATCAAAAGGAATGATGGAGCAATACTGAAAAACTAATATTTTTGCTATCATTTCCTTGTTCACAAACCAGGATCTGTCTCATTTGCATAGTTTTTATTTATCAAGGAGAGGAATTCAGGATGGTTCTTTGTTTTTCACTGTTACTTTTAATAAATTAACTAAGTAGTTAATACTAACAGAGGCTAAAGATCTATTGTGCCATCCATCCAAATCACAGTGACTTTTCTTTGAACATGAGCTATCAAAAATACATCATGAGCATGACTCATATGAGACCTCAAAATTTGTTTGCTTTTGTGCCTAATGCCATAACTTAAACTCTGTTCTCCCAAGGCTGAAAGGCTAATGTACTAATTCACAATGTCATGCAGCTGCCTATTTGGTTGAGTTTTCTGTTCTTCTCACAGAAGGTTAATTTCCATAAAAGGGATTTTGATTTGACTGGGCTTGTTTGGACAAGATTTTATGGGATTTGGTTTCAGTCGTGGTGTTTGATGTCTCATTACAGAAAGAAATACAGCACAAGAACAGAAAATACTGTTTAATTTTTCACTGTACAAGCCTATCAAGTGTCTTTTTGTATTGAAGGTGTGTGCAGATATATTGTCCCAGGCAGGTGGAGTATTTTACTGTGCCTAACACATAGCAACATTATGTTAAGCCAGAGCTCTTTATCACTCTGGTTTTTGTGGTGCTTATTTTCAAGGGATATGTATCAGAGATAAAACTGATTGAACTAGGTGATAGGCAGTAGGAACCAAATAGTTCCACTTATCAGACCATGAGTTCATAGTGATCTGGGGAAAATATTTGACTGCCAGAAAATCACTGCAGAAATCCTGGGATTTTCACAGCCATGTGATAGAAGTATGACAGATGCAAAACAACCCCAGTGAGACAAAGCAAAATTAAAGCAGATATGCACCTGATCAAGGCATACAGCTTTGGAAGAAGTTAGTTTCCACTAATTGCCTTGTAATTAGAGCTAATACCATTGATTAATAATAGAAGGAAGTTGAAAGAACCTGTAGATTGTCATGACTCAAATTCCTCTTGTGTTCTGGTCTCTCCAGCATGCAAGAATCAAAATGTGGAGCAAAAATTTCTATCAAGAACCAGTAATATAACTAAAGTAGAGGAAAGAAAAGTCTCAAGGCAGTAAACAAATTCATCTTCTTTACTCTAGTGGATGAAATCTAAGTTGAGATCAGTCTTGTACAACCTTGCTGAATTTAAAGCCATCTGCACAGGGGTAACTGATGGCAGCATTTGCCCCTGCAACTCATTTAGAAATACATCTTCATTTGGCACAATCCAGCAGAGATGAAACGCAGCAGCACTTTGTGAGCTCTGCTGAGCAAAAAGGTTTAAAGCAGCTGACAAGCACCATAAGATATTGTTGTACCAGTTTGTATTGATTGTGCTGGAGGGCACCTCCTTCTGGAAGAGGATTGATTTTTGTGTGTTTTCACAAAGAGATTTTAATAGTCTTTGTACTTGCTGTCATGTTGCAAAGGCCCACAAGCAAGGCATGCCTGATACCACAGCTTTAAATGATCAGCCCTCCAGCTTGCAGTAAGCATCAATTAATACTGTATAAAAACATCTCCAATGTACTTATACCGAAAACCAATTTTTATAAACTATAAGGTCAAATTTCTGCACTTGTGCTATAGCAAAGGAATCAGCGTCATCCAGGAATTAAATTAGCTCAGCTTCAGAGAGTGATTAAGAGAAAGAGTACTCAGTTTCTGATTCTTTGTTAAGAAGGTCAAATTCTTTCTTAAACTCATGAAAATGTGAAAGCTGTTAATTGCAATCATTTGAGTCATTGAATAGAAAATTGTTCCTAGAGTTTTTTCTTTTGTTACTTCACTCAGAAATTTAATGCCTCTATAATTTCCTGAGGTAAAAATTCACAGCAAAGAAATTACTAGCTAGCTAACTTTTTAAAATTTGGACAGAAAAAGGACAGAAAAAAGAGTGTAGTGTTTTTGTGCCGTATATATGTAGGCATGGTCAAATGACTAAAGCTTTATCATAGTTTGATACTGCTATCAATACAATAGTACTTCTCCATATGGAAAACTCATGGGGAATTTAGCAGAACTGAAACCAGAAATGGAATACAGAATATTATGTGTAGAATTTAAAAAAACATCTTTGCAGTGATGTGATAATTATAGTAACTTTCAACAGATGTGTCAGAAAAAAATTTATTCTCTTTTATTGAGCTTTTCCATAAGATGAGGAAATCCTTTAAAAGTCCATGTCCAGTCTGCCATCAGATGCCAGCTTTGCTGGGATGCAGTGAAACACCTGTTCTAGCAGAACTGAGGCACTGGTTGTTGTAGATGCTCCAAACAGCAAGTGGTTAATTTGTGGATTCTCCTGACCACAGCAGGTGATGGCCCTCGCTGAGCCAGTGGTGACTTCTGGAATTGCTTGGCTTCTGCAGCTGCTTAAAAACACAAGTGGAGGTGGCACTTGGGGACATGGTTAGCAGTGGACTTGGCAGTGCTGGGTTAATAGCTGAGCTGTTAGGTCTTTTTCAACCAAAACAATTTTATGTTTGTCCTCATGAGGCATGCCTTGAAGTACTGAGCCCTGTAGCCCAGATGCCAGTCCAGATGTCATATTCTCTTCTTCCTTCCATCCACCCACCCACCCATC
>VZRX01009251.1:53967-64217 GCA_013398075.1 Notiomystis cincta | reverse complement strand
AAGGGAAGGTGGCAGCGCTCCCGCTGGCCTGCGGGAGGCACTGGCGGGACGCGGCTCCCGGCGATGTCCCCACCGTGTCCCGGCGATGTCCCGGCGGCTCCCGCCTGTGCGGGCGGGCCGGAGCGGCTGGACCCGAGCCAGTCTCTCCCCCCGCCATCCCCCAGCTCGGAGCCGGCCCGTTCTGCGGGGTCTGAGGGAGCCGGGATAGGCCATGGCGCGGTGCCCGGCAGCAGCCGTCCCCTGGCATCGCCCCTGCTCTGTCTGCCTGGGGAAGTCTGTCACATCCTGGAAGTGTCCAAAAAACGCGTGGATGTGGCACTCGAGGACGTGCTTTAATGGTGAGCACGGGGTGCTGGGTTAACAGGTGTACTCGGTGACCTTAAAGGTCTTTCCCAACCATAACCAATCTAAGGAGTGGCACCATCAGCCCCACTATCCCTGCCCGCTGCTAAATCAGTCTCAAAGGCTGGTTCTATGTCATCACAGGTTTTGTTTCACAGGAAGGCCCAGCCTGCTCTTGGGAAAACCTTATCCTTTAATCATGGCAGCAGGGAGTATCTGTTTTGGACTGTAAAGCCCATAGGATGATTTGCCATTAGGCAGAGCTCAGGCGTTACCTCTTGCACACTGCTGCAGGGTGTATGTCAGAGCCTCACCTCTGCAAGCCTTGGTTTGGTTAGTTGAACGGCATTCCACCTTCCACTGAAGGCTCTTCCAAGCATTACTTACCCAAATAAACACTGAGCTACCTTATTTTATCTATCACTTTGTGCTTAGTGACCTTATAAAGATTTGTATAAAGAGATGCTTTTAACTGGGGTAATACTGAAACTTGATCCAACCTGTCCTAAAAGATGGTGGATTTTCATATTTCCACCTGGATCCAAGTATGTCCACACTATGTAAAGTGTGGCAGTGTACACAGCAATGTAGCACTGAGAAAGCCAAATTAATTTGCCCTGTGACCACCACCTGCCCCATGTGCCCCACAGTACACACAGCTTATAGCAGGCCAGATGGATCATCCTGTTGGGCTGAACTCAGCAAGGAAAACACACCAGTCAGCCAGCCCCTACTATTTTTCTGCTGTCCTGTACAGGCAGAACAAAATAATTTTCCCTCTAGTGTTTCCCTTGCCTGCAGAGCATGGGCAGAAATCCCTGTCTCCTCTCCAGGACACATGGAGCCTTCTGCTTCTGCCTTCTTCTAGAGATGCTCAGGAGGAACTGGAAATTTCGTAGGAAAAGAAAGAAAAAAAGAAAAAAAGAATGCTCTAAACTCGTGATGTGCAGCCACTTGGCTCAGGTAGGTGGCTGAACTTGTTTGTGGTACAGGACAAGTGATGTTTCAGGGCAGAGGGCTAAGGAGATGACCAGAGGGAGGAAAGGAGTGAGTTATGAGAGATGAGATTGCCTGTGTGGCAGTAACCACCTGTGCCATGGGGTGAAACAAGAAAGGATAGAAAGCAAAGAAGACTATCAAAGTAAACCTCATAGAGAGTGTGGAAGATCACCCCTCACTCCCCCTGCCACTCTGGGACCACACAGCAGGACCTCAGGTGCCAAGAGAAAACACCCATCCAAACACAGTCTGCCAAGTCCTCCTTGCCTGCCCCTGCCCCTCCAGCCCTGTGGCACATCTGCAGCCACCCTGTCTGCAGCCACCAAGGGCTGCTGCTGCCCAGCTCCAGTGGCCTGCAGGATTTGAGCTGATGAGTCCGGTGGGAATTCAGTGCTCAACAGGATTTATGGAAGCAAACAGCACTGGCTCTCCACTACAGAGAGAATAGGATTTTTTAGGCTGAGTAGTCTCTGCAGTGGGCAGTGGTGTACGGACTGTCTTACACACTGTGCTGAAAGAAGGGAGCTAGTTTTGGCCCCCTGTTTCTGGGATGGATAGCGTGGAGTGAACCTCTAGGGTGAAGGTAAGGGCTTTAAGTCTTTCTTTATTCTGAAATGATGAGTTATCTGAAGTAAATCTCCAGGTTCTCTCACTTCCTCAGTCAGATCTCAAAGGAAGGAGAAGGATTCTCTCTGTTGTGCTGCAATATGTCTAGGGGCTCTCAGCATCCTTGCATAACAGGGTCAAGAAAGTATTGCCAGGCACTAGTTCTCCTTTTCAACTCATGTCCTTCACTGCACTTAAGAAACAGTAATCAGACAGTAATATCTTACCATAAATGGAGCCAAGTTTACTTCCTCCAAGGTTGAGTTCATGGAACAATCTTCATTTCAAGTGTATTTTGTATGTGATTGGCTTCAGGCTGTGTCCCTGGAGAAGGTGTATTTTAGTCAGAAAGTGGGTAAGGTCTCTACCCTGGCTCGTGTCATGTTTTGTCTGCCCTCTTCAGAGCAGGTTTTCCCTGAGCCAGCTCTCTCTGCAGACAGCCTGGTTGTTGGATGGGCTGGGCACGGTTTCTCCTCAGACACAGCCTAGCTGCGTGCTGGTCCAGGCTTCCTGTCTAGGTCATGCAGTCTGTCCGTGAACAGAAACCCTTCTGTGTCCAGATAACACTTGGGGGCTGTGCAGTCTCGCTGTGTGCAGCACTCGATTCCTGAGCCAGGCCGGCTCTTCGAATCCAAATGACAGCCAGGGTGATTAAAGTCACTTGCCGGGGTGATTAAAGTCACTTGCCGCTGCCTTTGACAGAAGAGACTGACCTGTGAGTCAGCTCTGGCAAAAGCTGCAGTACTCAGCAGTGCTTTGAAGTGCCAATGCTTGGTGCCACATGAGACCCACCATGCAAATTGTTTCTAAAAATGTTGGGTAGATACTCTGCTGAGGAGATATCAGCCCCACTGCTGCTAGGGAGTGGCACACAACACAGACCTTTGCTGAGCACAGAGAGGTGTTGCATGCTTGTGCAAAAAACATCTATTTGTTCTCACCCTCAAACTTCCTGAGTTACCTTGGTTAGGAATTTAGCTTTCTTCGATGTATTTTTAGAAGATAGGTAAAGTTAATACAATGCTGGCCTGGTGTTCAGCCAAAAGTCCTTTTATTTTTTTAACAACTACAACACAGGCAATAGCAAGGCAAGTTTCCTCTGTGCATAACCTGTTAGGGACCAGAAAAGTTGTTCCATTTTCACTCAGAAAATCTTGTTCAGTCAGAGTTTGGGCTGCATGCTGAGGAAGCTGCTGGCGAGGGCCACTGCTTGTGACACTGCTTTCTAGGACAATGAGAGATGGGCAGTAGGACTGGCCTGGCAACAGTGTAATCAAAACCAGCACATACACCCAGAATTGTGTCAGCAGCCATGCTCTGACTGGTTTTGTTGGTTTACACTAAGCCTGATCTACTAAAACCAGTAACTATAGAGGAATTGTTCAGTCTGGAAGCAAGCTGTCAGTGGCTTATGCTGATAATATTTGTCCCACCACTATATGAGTACAATGGGATGCAGCCATGCCTCTTAATACCCCAGTTCAGTTTATTCTCTGAAGTCAGGCAGATCAGCAGTAAAAGAAGAGCTCTCCAAAGACACTGAGGTGCTGCAGGAGATGACACCAGTTATCTGAACACCACCCACCAGCCCCTGGTGGGGCCAGGGTGATCCACCTCAGTGTGATCTTACTATTATGAGGTGAAATGCTCCCTGTGCCACACAGCATTTTTCTAAGTTTACTCTGCTTAGAGACAGGCTTTTGCCCAGAGCCTGGCAATTAGAAAGCCTTAATTAAGAAGCCTGGTTAGTCTGAACCACGATGTTAGTGCTCAGGCGCCAGCTGACAGTCAGGAACACGTGAAATGATTCAATCTTTCAGTTAGTCTCTGCCACCTACTTTTTTACGTGGCCACCACGAAAAACACACAAACTCACATTCCAATTCAGCTTAGTGGGAGCCACTTTACAGCCACGTCCTTCCCTTAAATTCCCTCTGGTAACAAGGGGGCTCTGCCATTGCCGTCAGTGCCCGGGGGTGCGGAGAGCCCGGCACGCGGGTCCCTGTGTCCGTGCGGGCGCTGGCACGTCTGTGCGAGTGCGTCTGTGCGCTTGTGCTCCCACAAGTGCTCCGCTGCAGCTGCGGGACCCGAGCGCAAAAATGTCAATGCTACGGAGCGTTCCGGCTGAGTTCATTTCCTGCTGATAAGTCCCTGAAGAGGAGGGGGAGGCTCGGCGTCCGCAGCTTTGGTTTAGTGCTGAGGGGCACGGGCGGCCACCTCGGAGCCCCCTTAGCAGAGTGGTGGGTTCAAAAAGTGAGTTTCCTACAGAAAAACGCTGCTCATACTCGCTTCTTGTCGGGCTGCCAGTGTCAGACCTGATGCGTAAAGCCGACCCAAAACAGGATGTTGGCTTTTCGAGTTGATTGATCTTTGAAATGCAAATGTTGTTTTTCGGTGGTTACCTTATCCCCCCCCCCCTTTTTTTTCAGTTAAAAATTGAGTTGCTTGAGTGGGAACAGGAAGGGCTGAGACCCCGTTCTCAGGAGATCAAAAGCCCAATATAGTAATAGGTGCTGGTTAGTGGTGTGAATTTTGGAAAATGATGTGGATAACAGCAGCCAAGGCCAGGCAGAGAGGTGGTCAGGACAACCTCAGATACTGGCAAGTGACAGGTGAGCTGTACTAAACCCCTCAACAAATGTCTTAACAAAGCACAAAATTGCCATCTGTCTTGTAGGAACCCACAGCTCCCTCCACCCTTTGCTCACCCACCACAAACATACCTTCCCAGATTTGTCAGCTAGGTGGACACACCCGAATAAGATAACTACATGGACACAAATGCCAGAGACAACGTTTCAGATGCCCTCCAAAGCTCTTGTAACTAACTGGGATTTGAATAAAGCATAGACACATCTCTACATCTCCTGTTGCTCACTCTGAGCACCCTGCTCAGAGCTGCCCATCCTTCATAGCCAAAATGAAAGAAGCCAGCAAATGTTGCCCATAGTGCTTCTGAGCATGGCAGAACCTCTTATGCCACCTGTTTTGCAGGAATGCCAGGATGAAGGAGTTCCTTGCACCTCTCTCCCACATGCTGCCTGTAGCAGGAGTGCCAGTCATTTCTTCTGAAGTGAACTTGGCTTCACATGTCTTGAAAAGAATCAGACAGGAAGCTGCAAAATCCAGGGGACCATAATTGGAGCATTTTCTCAGTCAAATGAAATTTCCCCCCAGAGCCTGTTTTAATGGCACTAGTGATGACTGCATTTTTTTTTCCTCCAGAGCAGAACAGATGTGGAACTTTTGTTTGGATGTAAGAACAAGTTAGTCCTACAGACACTGCTACATCCCAGAAGGCCTGTAAGCAGAGATATACAGAGGGATGCAGAGAATCATGCTCAAAGATACCTGAAATACTTGCATGTGCACATCACATAAAACACACATTTTCTCAGTATAACTTCCCATAATAAGGTTTGTTAGGAAGTTCTTGCAGTTCTTGCATGCAGGTTTTTGTTTGTTCAGATTTTCTAGTGGTTTTCAGTCCAGAAACAAGAATGAGAACAAATCCACACCTCATGTCTTCCTATCTGGAGAAAAAACATACACCATATTTCTGTGCATTCGCCCCTTGCTCCTTCAGGAAGGAAGATTTAGCATTGAAAAGTGTCAAAAGTACCGACAAAATGACCAAAGTACTCAGAGTACTGTGTACCATGCCCAGAGCAATGGCATTTGGGAATCCAGGAGGCAAAAAAGAATTGCTTTGTGGCAAGATACTTGAAGGCAGAAATAAATGGAGTGAAGGACTGTGGTGGGGCAGCTGCAACAGCTTTTGCTTTACTGGTATGGGTGAAGTGTCTCTGCCTAGCAGTTTCCTTTTCTGTACACCTAAGCAGTTTCCTTTGTACAGTAGAACCCCTGAAAGCAGAAAGAAAATACCAAAACAGACCCTGACCAACAGGAAACATCACGGGAGGTGTGACTTTGACCATGTGTTACATGGCAGATATCTTGAAAACAACACTTGTGACCCACGTCCAGTGAAATCCCTGAGCCTGGAATCCTCCTTCTGTCCCCACAGCAGGCAAAGCATGGGTGGTGGAAGAATCCTGCCCTCCCTGCCTCAACCCTACTTCTCAGTTCAGTTTGAATTCCCTCTCCTAATGTACCATTGTCAGGACTTGAAGAAATCAATAGGATTTCCAAACAAGTAGTAGTTTCATTTTTGTATTTATTTTAGATTTTATTTTCTTCTGTCTACAGTTGCAGCATCTTCTGGTTGCTTGCAGCAGAGGGGTTTCATCTAATCTAGTGTTTCAACAACAGAAGATTAATTAGTCCTCTTGCCCAATTTCCAGATTGCAGCAACTCAGCCAATCATTCTTTTGGCTAAGGACAGAGTGACTATTGTATATTGAATCTGGGAGATAATTGGATCACGATTTAAATCTGCAAATTCCACAGGAGTCCTGCAGCATGCAGGACAGCAACAGTTAACTACACTGGAAGAACAACTACCAGTGAGCTGGGATATCATGATGCTCACATTTAAATCCAAGCTGGAGTGTTTTCAGCCACAGCCAGCAGGGACTTGTGAAACCCTGCAAAGGAGAAGTATGCATCCCTTCTAGAAAACATGCTTTAACTCTCTTCTGCCCCCAAGGTATCGTGCCAAAATGACGATATGACATTGTGTCACTTTGCAGCTGCACTCAAGGCGCAGAAGCCAGCAGAAGACAAAGGGAGCGTTTCCAAATTCCTCTGCACCACCCTGCTCTCGAGAGGTGGGGACTGAAATTCTTTGAGAAGGAGCATATGCAAACAGTTGCTAAAAGAGATGTCCGGTTTACAACACTGTGATCAGTATGGAAAGGGAAACTGCAGCACAACATTCCGGAGGCTTGTCTTTCCCTGTCCGAATTTTTCTACCACCACGGTAGCTTCTCGCTTCCAGTGCACAAATCTGTCCATCCCTGCAAAGGGAGAGGAGAACAACCTGCACCTTCTGACCTGGTGGTGTGGGACAAAAATTCAGTGTGGAAAGAGCTGCTTCTTTTTTACAGGTGGACAGAGACAACCTTGCATGGGGACCCTCTGCTAACGCCCGCAAGAAAGCCTTGATTCTCTCTGCGGGATCACCCAGGAGATATTTGTCCTTCCTGGAAGTTCCAGCCGTGCGCCGGGGCAACGCCTTAAATTCTATTCAAGCCCAATAATCACCCTCGCTCTCTTCCTATTCTGCCTCTCTAAAGACGCTTCGTTGCTGAGTGAAATTACTGAAAAGAAGGAAGAGAAAGGAAATATGCAGTTAGAGGGAATTCCTCACAAATAAACAAGCAAGATACCCTGCAGACTTGGAGAGGGAAGTGTGGACAGCGGAGAGATCGAAACAGAGATACCAGGGCAGGACTGGAGAGAAATAGAGACTAAACGGGAGGGGTGGGAGGGGAATAAAGATAAGGTGATAGAAAATAGGAAGGGGGAGAGAGAAAAACAGAGAAGAAATGCACATGTGGTGTCCCCAAGTTTGGGCGCGGAGGCAGAGCTTGTTGTTTGTTTGTCTCACGAGCCCAGCACTCCGGGAAGGACAGGATCTGTTTAGATTTGTGTCTAAATTTAAACCCTGATTGCCTTGCCTCCCCCTCCTCTCCCCTCCCTCCCTTCCTCTCACCCACCCGCCCTTCTTCCTTGTTCGTAGTGCAGGGCCACTCGCTGGGCTCTGTCAGTTCAGGCTGAGCAGGAGCTGGGATCTTCCACCCCCTCCACGGCGGCACGGTTCTGCTCTGGCTCGGCTGAAGTTTTCCCACAGATAAGAGGGAAAGGGGTGGGGAAGAAAGATTGCCCCGAGGACACCTTTCTCTTGTGGGACATGGAGGTAAAGAAAACTTTTTATTTCCACTAGCTTGTGACTGGCTCCGCGATCTGCTTTAGCTCCACCTTGCAGAGCAACTTCTCCCTGAAGGCAGCTTCGAAATATCTCTTTGCTGGGGTTCAGATAAAGGTCTCTTTCCCCCCCACCCCAACCCCTGTCATGCACCTCAGACTCTTTTGCATCTTTTAGTCCAGATTTGGAAAGTAGGGGGATGGTTTGGGAAGAAATTACCTCTGTGAAAGGGGAACGGGGAAGAGCTGCCATTTACTTATTAGTCTCTGAGATGTGATTAGAGGGTTAGATTTTAAAAGGTATCATTCCGAAAGGAGGTTTTAAGGGGTCATTAAAAATGGGGGCATAAGAGAAGAAACCTTCCAGGACTGACAGGCTCCTCGGGGTTGGTTCCTTCCCAAGGCGTGCAGCAGCAGTTGTCATTCGCACCCTCAGCTGTGTGTAGCCCCTGTCCCACGTGGATTGGGAGGTCTCACTTTTGTTATCAGTAGCACATTTTGGGTCAGGGAAGAGGACCCAGGAACCTGCGCTGGAGCAAGGTAGATGAGTAGCACACGCCCAGCGGGTTTTCTGTCCCTTTTTCTCCGTGTGCCCTGTGCTTCAGGAGAGTTGGATCTCATGTCTCAGGGTGGGCATGCAGCTGGTGGACAGGAGTCTGGCTTCCCCGGTGTTTATGTGCTAGTCTTCTACTGTGCAACACCCTCCTGGGCAAGGCACTTCACCTCCCTCTACCTCCTGTCCCATTCATTCAAAATCAGAATGGTGGTGCTTGCTTCGATCATGTCAGGCTGGATTTGCAAGCTTTTCAAACAGTTTTTTAAAGCGGCAAGGGAAAAAAGAAATATTTATTTTTAGGAGGGGCACAGGAAATAGAAAGGTGATTACAACATTGGCAAAACCTCAAATTATGAAAGAGCACATTTGGTATTTCTCTGCTAAACAGAGACCTTACTAAACACTTTATATTATCTTCCCAGATAAGCCTTTTTCCGCATGGATGCGGCCCCAGCACCAGGGGACACACAACAGAGCCAGGGAACAGTGTGCTTGAAGCACCACTTCAATTTTTCTTTGAAGGTTTCCAGTGCATAACTCAGCTGGACAATTGTGGGAACACCCAGGTGCTAATATCACCATCCTTGTTATCTGTGCTGGCCTGCCCCACAGGCAAGGGTTAAAGATTTGTCCTGTTCAGGCGTTACAAAAAAAATGTCCTCAGCCAAATTATCTGAACAGATTTTGGGGTGGAGAAGGATCAAGCAGTGATGAAACCAACTCAGCACAGACTACTTACGTGACAGACAAATGTTTGGCTTTACAAGGGTTTTCAGGTTTGACAGAACTTGGGTCACTCACTGTTAACACTTTATTCTTTTTCACTGTAGTATCCTGCGATGTTTCAGAGAGGAGGGAGAATTGAGCTCCTAATTTGTCATCATTTAGGGCTGGAGCAGGTATTTTGGGATGTTGAGGACACTCTCCCTCACCCCCTCTCCTCTCCACACACAGACAGCTGCACTCCTTGAGCATTTTCTGTTGTCTGTGTTGGAGTAGAAAGGAACACACCTGCCATTTCCTTTTTGGAGACCTGTGACACATATGGAAGGTCTGGTGGCCAGGAAGCTTCTCTGAAGTATGTGACCTAAGAGCTCCCTGCTATTGATTCTGTCCCTTTACCTCTGTTTCCCACCTTTTCTCTGTGTTACCTGGGGTTTTTTTTGGTCATCTATAGATTGCTGTGTCCATTCTTATTTCTATAACTTCTCAATTTCCAAGATATTTTATAAGTAGTGCCCCTGGTCCTGCCCCAAGCCTCCAAAGAGGTGTTTAATGTCCCAAAGGTAAGAAGATATTAGACCAAAATAGAGCCAAGAGCAAGAACTTGAGCTCCCACCCTCTGATTCTCTGCTCTGTTTATTCCTGAGGGCTTTTCACAGGCAGGATACAGAGGCCCACCACAGTCTTTTGCTTTAAAACCAGATTTAATGATCCTATGCAGCAGGAATGAGAGAAGCCCTGTCATTTCCCTTTTGCTTCATCAGTGGCAGGCAGAGGTGCTGTGTGCTTTCCTGCTGGCATAACTGGCAAGCTCTTTGCTCTAATGGGACACACGAGGATTACCAGCATTAGGAGGAAAAGGGCAGAGGGCTGACCTAGCCAGCTGATTTCCATCATGTCTCTGGCAGGAAGACCCTAGTTCTGAAAAACCCATAGAAGCAAGAGAATTGGGATCTCTTTCTTCAAGGGGTTAGTGTGGGTTTGCTGCTCCTTAGGGGTAGTACCTATGGTCTTAACCATTCTGCTGTCAGGAATGTCCACGTTGAAAGCAGCAACTATTTAAGATACCAAAGAGGGAGAAAAAGGCAGCAAAATCCCACCCTTGCAGTTCATGTAATTTTGTGAGTCTGTTGATCTTCAGTGTTTTGTTTTGTTCTGTTGTTTGGGTTTGGTTTTTTTTTTTTTTTTTTTTTAA
>VZRX01009251.1:0-53897 GCA_013398075.1 Notiomystis cincta | reverse complement strand
TGTTTTTTTTTTGTTTTTTTTTTTTTTTTGTTTTTTTTGTTTTTTTTTTTTTTTTTTTTTTTTTTTTTTTTTTGCAAAGGTCCATCTTCTTGATGCAAAATAGATTTGAGAATCAGTTTTCTTTCCAGTATTGCTGTAGATGAAAAGAACTTGAAATCATGAAGCTTATAGGACAGATGGTTGACATAAGGAGTTTGTATCAAAAATGTGTAAAACTGCACTGATGAAAGCTAAGCCACTTGTAAAAAAAAAAGCAGCCATGAAACATTATTTGCACTCATGGTACAGAAAGGATCAGAAATTTTTGTGTTGGTTTGTTAGTTTACATCTTCAGATTTGGTCCAAACTAATTCCCATGGCTTGTGGGTTCCCAAACCTTCCTGCAGATGTTGTGAGTTAAGGCATCTGCTGAAAGTGCTTGTGGCTTTCTGCAGCCCATATTCCACAGCAGTCATGGCATTCCTCTTCCCAGCCTCTCTGTAGGGGCTTGGGAGCATGGAGACACTTGAACTTTACTTGCACAGCAAAGGGAAACAATCCAAAACTGAATTTCACTTTAGTGGCTCCCTATGGTGTGATGGGTTCCCTAAGCTGCAGAGGTGCAGCAACCAGGTATACTTTGGGAAGGCTTTTCTCTTCTTGTGCCTGCCAACAGACCTCATTTAATTCTGTGATAGTTCCATTGCCTTGTCTCTTTTCTGCAACTACTCCTGCTAGATCCTCATTTTTCCTGTGCACTGACTCAGCAGAGGGAAAGCTTTTCCAGGGCTGAGGGCAGTTCTCTGCTCACTTCACCCTTCTGGGCAACCTCCTGGGCATGGCTCCAGCCCCAGTACTGTGCTGTCCCTACACCACAGTGTCCTTGCTTTGAACATCTGGGGAGTGATGGAGTCATTGCTTTTTTCAGCAACAGCCCCCTTCCAGTGTCAGGTGGGGATAACACAAAGTGGCCAAACTGCAGGGCAGCCTGCTTTCAGAGCAGGCACTCACTGTGTCCTTAGGAAAACTGCACTGAGGAAATGTGACCTGTCACCCAAGGGGACCTAAGTGGAAGGGATGCAAGAACAGGTACAGTGTAGATGAGGGGGCTGAAATCTGTGACCATCCTGGTCCTCAGAGCAGCAGGACAGGAGGTGAGCTGGGCTGAGAGAGGTCTCTGCCCACCCTTGCAGCTGTGCAGCTGAGATTAAGAACAGGCATTACGCCATTGTTAGCTCTGCCAGGAAGCAATATCCCTTTCTCAGGAAGCTCTGATGATTTGCTTTCGTTCTAAAAGTTAAAATATTCCTTTTCCACTCTTCTTTTTTTTTTCTTTTTGATTAACAGAACAGTTTAACATCAAATACACTTTTTTTAAGTGTTTCCTCTCAAACCCATCAAAATGACACATCCACACAGTGTGTCTGTGTAGATAAGGGAAAGAGTATTTAAATATCCTGGGAGATATTATATGGCCCCATTTTACTCTTCAGGTCTGGGCAGATTTGGGACCTACTTGACAGTAAATAGAATGTCTGCAGCAAGGAGTCCTGGAAATGATGAGGTTTGCCAGACTTCCACATCCCATGACTGGAGGCCTTCCTCTTGAAGGACAGAAACCAGCAAAACCAAACCCCGTGGGCTGTGCTGCAGCCCTTTCTTCTACTTAGCAGAGACCCCAGAGAAAATGGAATTAAGGCTTTTCCTGTGTCACCAGAGAGGGAGAATTCTTCTGAACCTCTCCTTACTTCCCAGTTTGGTTGTCTGAGTGTCCCAAGCCATGTGACAGCATTTTGGAAATGCCTTCTGTCCTCTGCTCCACTGTCTTAATTGGCAGGATGCTTTACAGTTGAGCAGCATATCACACATACCTTCTCATACATTCCCAGGAGCTGCTTATCTGAAGAACAGGGGAAAACATCAGCACTGCTTTATCAATAGGCGCTGCTTGGAAACTTGCTGGCTTTTATCATGGAAATAGACCAGCCCACACAAACTGGGGTTGGTTTTCCATTCTGTTACCACTTTGGTCTGTTAACAGAGGTGTTTCAGAGAAGCAGATGCTCCTTCTCCTAAAACACCAACTCTACAGCCTGAATTTGGGACCTGAACTGGCAGTTGAACCCAGCAGCAAGGAAACCTGTTTGGAGGACCTTGTCTTGGTGCCATGCAGACAGGGATATGCCTTTTGCAGTTTGCAGGACAGCAGGCATAAGATGAGTCTAGTCTAGGGACAGCAGAGCTGTTGTGTAAGAAGAAGTTGTTACTATGCATTCGCTGCAGAGTTGCTTCACACCTGGTTGGTAACAGAGGCACAGGGCACTTCATTCCTTCAGAGTCTCACCTAGGCACGGGTTAAGTCTCATTTCATCCGAGTCACAATGTATCCAGCTATGCAGTCTCATGCCAGAAATGCTTTTACCACAAATCTGAGTTATATTTTTCTATCTTATCACCAGTATCTGGGTCCTGGTAATGTACTGGTAAGGATGAGCCTTATCTGCCCCATTAGCCTGAAATGAAGTTTTCACTTTTTGGAAAGACAAAAAAAGACACTGGATCAAATTCTTGTCAGATTCAATCACTTGCTAAAGGTATTTCTGCAAGTCTTCTCCAAGCAAAGAGCCACACCTCACTTGCCAGGTTGAGGGCAGATTTAGGTGCACGGCTTTTTCTTCATTATTCATCACCAGATTTTAAAAGTGCACAAAACCCAGAACAGAACAGGAAGGAACAGGCAGGAAAGTTGTAAGCTGGTTTATTTCACATATAGGAAATACACCTGTTTACCCTTTTTAATGAGATGTGCACAGGGTTTTGGTCAGCGTGGATGACTGGTGGCTAATCTGCAAAGGATATTGATTTACTACTGCCAGCTTCAACAAAGCCACTGTTCATCTCAGGCTTCTCAAATGCACAGAGAATTAACATGTGTGGTTTGGAAAGCCTGGATATCTAAAGGGTACGGACCCGTGACTTGTCGTGCACAGAAAGGCACAAAAATGCAAAGGAGAGGGAATTCTGGCTCAGAAGATTGGAGTTTAACAAGTCAGTGTGGCTTTGCAGGGAGACTGAGGAGAGTAGTGTAAAACTGTTAGTACAGAGGAAACAGAATTAGTTAGTGCATTGGAAAAGCAGTATGCTTGGGAATAATGGGATCCAATTAAAGGAAAGGTTTATATCTCACCAAATCACAGGAAAGATTTCTAACAGTGAGGTCTGGCATGGTTTGAAATAGCGTAGTGGAAACCAAATGTAGTAGAAATCTTTTTCCCATGAATGATTCAAAAATAGACTGGACTGAGCATTAGATAAGAAGCAATCTTCAGTTATATTCAGGTTAGTGGTATTGATAGGGCCGCCAGGGGGGCAGCACCATGCTGTTTCTGCAGTTCTTCCACGTGTGGGCTGCCACTGGCTATTCAGCATCAGGCCCCAAAAGTGTTTATGATTCCTCCCTGCTGCAGTGCATTGTTCAAGCCCGGAAAACTTCTGCCTGTGGGAAGCTCAGGTCAAAATAAATTGGCATCACATCTGCAAGAGTCTGGGAATGGTTATTTTATTGCCTGTGTAAAACACAAACCCAATTTTATTTTTATTCTTTCTTCCTGTTTTCAGAATGGGTTTCTTTATCCTTTAAAAATGCGTCCTGCAACAGCAATCATGGCTTACTCGTCAATCATCTTGAAATACCTTCCTGCTGAGTGCCATGTTCCCCTGATGTAAGTGCAGATGAAACATGCCCTGTTTTCAAATACACACACTTGAGCTGGTGAGCCAGGCTTCCCAGGAATGTCACCCCTTGGGCCTTGCAGTGAGGGCATGTTTAACTCGTGAAATGTGCACAGTCTAATTTGGTTTCCCATTTAGACTTTACAAAGCACATGGAGTTGTCAACACTGTCCCTCCATGAGATCCCAGGGTTTCCATTCCCAGTGTGAAGGTGTTCATTCCCAATTAGAAGCAGAGGGGCTCTGTGTGCAACCAAATGTGGTACTCTAGACAGCAAGTTGCCTGTGAAGAGGACAGAGTGGAAGAAAAGGGTTGGATTGCTGAATACACTGGTTACTCCTACAAAAAGGAGACAATTTTAGCACTTCGTCTTTCATCTCCCATCTCATTGCAAAGTTGTCTTTTCCACTCACATCAGACAGTAATACATCATCCTGTCATAGTCAAATAACAGACTCCAAAATCACTGGATTGTTCCAGCAATTCCACAGATCAAAAGTTGAATTTAATTTTTCTTTTCAACACCTGTGAATTCAGAGACTTGCTGGCCAGAACTTCCTAGTGCTGATTCACTCACTGAGCAAGTGTTGTGCAGGCACTGAGCCCACACTTCCTGGACACCTGGTTCTGATGGCCCAGCTTTAACCTGGGGAAACTGTGCCTGAGGTTGAAGGAACTTTAGTCCTTCTTCTTGCCAGTGAAAGGACATGTAAAGGAGTTCCAATCAGCCAGCAGGTAAAGGAAATAGAGCACTGAAGTAGGGGTAGAGTGTGTCAAAGCTCTTAAAACACTGGGTTTCTCTGTTAAAGCATTTTGAGAGGATTTTATGGGCAGTTTTACTCAGAAGCAGAGATCATTATCTTCTTCAGATCACCAAAAAATAATCTGTCAAAGGCCAAGCTGCACCTCAGGAGTTGCTTGTGTGCATTTTCCTTAGGGTATATAGAGGAGATGTTTACCTATGGAAAAGGCTAAATTTCTAATGCATCATTATGGCTGATCCAGACTGAGCTGAAAACTCAGGCATTTTCAAACAAAGCAGCAAATTACAGCTGCCTGGGTACATTTTCCCAGTATTTGGCCCAATTTTCAGGAGTCTCACAGACTAGAGACTCTGGATGCAGCCACAGGGTGGGTGGCTTCTGGGAAAGCAGCTTTGCAGACCCAGATCCTCAGCACCACTGGGGCCACTGAGCCTTCCAGGGTCCAGCTAACAAGGTCCATCTCTGTGGGTATGGCTCAGCATTCACACCTCAAGCTGGCTGCCAGCAGAGTGTTTGCTATCACTTTCCTCCACTCCATATCTGTGTACCTTTTTAGACGAAATTCCTGGCTTAGATAAATATGAACCTCCTTCTCTGACCTGCCTCTATCCAGTGTAGACCTAATTTAATAGCAATGTGTTATAAAGATAGCACAGTCCTAACTGATGAGTCCTGGAAGCTGCTGCAGTTGGAAGCTCTGTGCAGGCTCATTTACCCTTCTGATTTTCTGTTCCCAGTATGATAAATTAAGAGGAGTTGAATCCCTGTGCTGTTACAACTAGGCTGTCTCTAATTGAGTTTAAATGGGGAGGTACCACAGTCTACTTACAGCATTTATCAGAGGTATTTTGAACTGTCCCTGCATCTTGCATTCGCCGTGCACATTCTTTGACAGTTCAGTGACTTCAGTTTCTAATTTAACCTTCTGAATAGCTTCAGATTAGATAATTTGTGCATTTTGTATATGCACTTGCCTCAAGTTCATCCTTTTTAACCACTCCATTAGGCCAAGAGCAGTCCCTTCCTCATCCCACATGAAGCATCTTGAGTCTGAGCCTCCTGGTGTTGAAATTAATCTCTATATTGAGACTCTGCTAAAAGCAGGGCTGTTTTCCTGACCCCATGTGAGGCAACCGAGGGAGAAGATCCATCGGGTTGAGACCTTTCCTCCTACAGTGGCTGTTCCATTTGCTCAGCCCATTTCTTTCAGAGCAGCTGCCCAAGGGTTCCCCTGTCTGCAGGTGAGAGCAGAGTGTACTCTCCCAGCTGCAAGTCACTTAAAGGAACACTGTGGTTGAGATGGCATAAAATAATGATTTATTTCAAGGCACAACAGAAAACTTCTCAGAGATGTGCATCCTATGATAACCATGGTTTATGCATTTCATTCTCCACTGAAGTAGTGCACATGCAAGTCTAACCTTCCTGGCCATCCCTCCATTCTATGTCTTAGTCTAGAATTCCTTGCTTATGTGAGATTGGAGCACTTGCTCCACAGTCTGCACTATTTCCTGTCTCCTGTGGGCAGCCTGGGAGGTTTTGCTGGTTGTTCCTCTTTTAGCTCACCCCTTACTCTTCTAGAGCAGCAAGAGCTCCCCAGAACAAGGCCTGGAAGTACACACAGAGGCACCAATTAATTTTGGGGAACTTGACAAGCTGTGTACAGTTCCCAGACCATTAAGAAAAACAGATGTCTGGGAGGGAAACACTAGGAAGCTGAGAAGGATCCTGAGGGAAGCCCTGGCCAGGAACAGAGCTTTATACAAGCAGCTGGTGGAGGCAGCTCACCAGAAAAGCAGCTATGTCTTATGGTGGCCACCACTGCTCTTCATCAGAGCTGCCACCCCACCCCTCCAGACAAGGAGCCTTTGGAAGCAGCCTTTGGAAGTCTCAAAGACACATCCCAGAGCCTGCCTGGACAAGCTGCTGAAGACACACGGGAAGCAATGCTCTCCAGGCCAGCCAGACCAACATCTTGCTAACAGCTGTTGTCAGCTGTAGATCAGGACATCAGCATCACCCTGCCAGGGTACAGATCAGCCCTTGGCTCTGAGGGAGCAATTCAACATTGGGAGTGTCTGTGGATTCTTAAAACAACACAACCTCATCAGCTTATTTATTCAATGGATAATTTCTGAGAAATCACCCATTTCCCCCCTCCCCCCTTTCATGCATATTATCTGCAATTTAGATATCTGCTGTAGCTCATGTCTGGTTGTATCACCAAGCTTTCAGACAGTATTTATTGCTAGAGGGCTCCCATCAAATGGAGAGGAGTTCATGACAGGACTTTACATCTATATCCTGCCTGACATACTAGAAAATCCAGATGTTTTCCTGAACCAAGCTGAAAACTGTAGATGTTCAACTAATTTCATTTTGGAGAAATGAAAAGTGGTGCTGGTTGAAGGAGATGGGGGAATCTTCAATTATTTTAGAAAGTGGTGCATTAGTACTCAGATGACATTGAAGTCCTGCTGCTAAGTTACACAGAATCATCTAGATTGGAGAAGACCTCTTAAGATCATCAAGGTCAACCATTAACCCAGCCCTGCCAAGCCCACCCCTAAAAGATACCCCCAAGTGCTACATCTACATGTCCTTTGGGATAGTGGCTCCCTGTGAACCTGTTCCAGTGCTTGAACAAGCCTTTCAGTGAAGAAATTTTTCCTAATATCCTATCTAAACCTCTCCTGGAGTAACTTGAAGCCATTTCCTCTTATTATATTCCCACTGGCCTCCTTCATTATGGCCTTCTTTAAGAGAGGAGCTGAGAGCTTTATTTGACAGGGCGTTTCAGAGTAAGGGACTTTATTTTCAGGATCCCAATCTGAATTTTCATAACCTCAAATAATAGGAATGCTCAGTGTATCTGCTGCAAGGTTCTGGCTTACTGGTAGCACTCACATTTACGAGGCACAAACTATTTCCCCCAAAAGACTTAGATTTATAGTAAACTTGATGGAAAAATACTTCAGATGTGTCCCTGGTATTCACTTGGAGCAAGGGAAGAGCTCTCCAACATCAACACTGTTTTTTTAAGGCCTAATGAGCAAAAAAACCCCACCTTTTTTTGGGAAACCATTTGTTCCACATAAATACAGCCAGTATTTTTTAAAACAAGTATATTAACTCAAAGGAAATAGCAAGATACTGATTTTCCAGGACTTCATAAAGGGAAGAGGCATATTAGTCTAGTCTCCTAGTGTAGTCAAACTTAGTAATTGTAGAGATCTGTGTTAAACTACTGGGGTTTTGTGTCTCAGTCTTAAGGGTACCGGTGGCTGAGCTCCAGGTTGCAGTGGACAGGGTCAAGTTAGATGGTTTGAAATACATTTTCATCTCCAGTAGTCACATAGTAAACTACCAGCTTTTCAATCTTTCTGTATTTCTTTTTAATTTCTTGAAGCTGTATTATCTTAATTACCTTAGCCTCTGAACTGAGACAACAGTGCACCCCAGAGACTCAAAGGGAGAACCCTGTGTGGTATGTCTGGGCTTAAAACCCAGTAGGGGTGAGTTTTTGAAGGTCACACTGCTTCAGGTGGCAGGAGAAACCCCCCTTGCACGGAGCCTCTCCAGGGAAAGGCTGCCATGGTGCCTGTGTGGGCATAGCCTCTCTGCTTTTCCCTCTTTTTCCACTTGTGTGGCTGGGTATGACTACATCCAGCCTCATATCGACTTTATCCACCATCCTTTTCCTGCTGCCTGAAATTATTTCCATGTTGGCTGCTCGGCCTGTCTGCGAGCAGCTGTGCTGGGCCTGTAGTGAGGCAATTGCAGATGCAGGGCCCTTCTACAGGAAAGGCGGAGGCCGTTTCTCCTTGAATTGATTGGACTCCTTAATGAAGCTTGTATGTTTTCCTTGCTCTCTTGGACACCCCAGTCACCTTTTCTTAGGCAGCTGGCCTGGCTGGTGATGTAGATTTTTGCCTCTCCACTTAGCCCTCCTGTTTTTTCGTCATCACTGCCTGCAGGCAAATGTTATGTATCTTATAAACCAAATAATCCTGATGATCATGACCTCTTCTTACTGCATGTCCCACAGCCTCTCCCCCCAGGTCTCACTGGTGCTTACAGCCTTTTATTTCACTTCCCTACCTCTTATCCCAACCGTCTGTCTTCTCCCTGCAATAGGAGTCACCTTGTCCTTTCTTGAGTACCTGTTGTATCTTTCCTCTTGAGCATCCTGGGTTCTGGCACCAAATCTTGTTTTAGTCATTTTGTTGTTACTGCTTTCAAAATCTTTGAGCTTCACCTTCCTCTCTTACTGTTGACTTTGGCCTAGGGAAGCCCTAGTCTGACTCTGCTTACTGAGCCCATGCCAGTCACTGCACACCAGCAGTGGTTGGGGTAGAGCTGTGCAGATTCAGGTGGGAAGAGTGAGCCGGGCACACAAGGGATGCGTGTGGCTGGGTTGGGAATTCTGTTGTCTCCCTTGCATGGCTTCTTTAAGACACCCTTACAATCATGCTGGATATTACCAATTTAAAAAAAAATCTTCAGTTTTTCAGACTGAAATCCCATTAAAAGAGTATTTCACTATGAGGGATTCAGTCCTTTGTGTGTGCTAGACTTCATCAGGACTTGCTTAGGGAGTTTTGTGGTCATCTCAGTTATTGTGCCCAAAGTACCCTGCACCACACAGACTCTGGATGGCCACTTCTCACAACTACAGAGGTGAAATGCAGATACCCCATGTGGGTGCCTGCTCATGCAGAACTGTGACAGGGCCAGCGATCTCTTTGGTGTGAGCACAGCACCCAACACGTGCATCCAGTTCGATGCCACTGTGGGAGGTTGTGCAGCACTGTGGCTATGGGGCTCAGATCCTTTATTTCAGGTTTCCTTGGGCTGCTGTGCATTGCAGTGTAGCTGTCCTCAGGCACGTGTGTCGTGGAGACATGGTCTGCCATGGTGGTCCAGGTGTCCAGGTGGAGCCTGTGCAGCCCTGGATTAAAATTCTCTCCTGGATTTTTGAGTAGTTGAGGGCAATTATCATGTCCTGGATCAACTACAGGGCTAATGCAGAATGGAAAGACTGCAATCCACATCTTGCAGCCATTGCCTGGCTCTGTAGGTTACTCCAGTTCACTGGGCACCTGCCTGCTCCACATTAAAATTTAAGCAGTGCCTGGGATCCTGCTTTTGCACAAGCCTGGATTTGCCCTGCTTGACCTGTCCTTGGGTCCCTATTACATTCTCCCTGTCCACATCCTCATCTCTTCCCACCACTTCTTTCCCCATTAGAATACTCTGAGCATGGCAAACGGCAGCAAACAGGATCAGGCACCTCACAAAAAGCACCTATTGCAGAAAAGGATATGGTAACACCCAAGTTTTCCCGGAGGTTTCTGTGGTTACCTGAGTCAAGGATTCCCAAACCACTATGCACACACACACAATAATTTATTTAAATGATTTTAAATGGTTTGCCATCCCCTGCGCAGACAGTCGTGGCTGAACAGCCAGATGCCTTAACCTGCTCAGGGCACAGCAGAGCCAAGAGCTGCCTGTGTCTCTGTAGGGTACAGGCTGAGGTTTCACACATGCTGCCCCTGCACAGGCAGCCTGCCCAGCAGGGACCAGGTGCTGCAGTTTGCTGCCTCTTTTGGTAATGGTGGTGCTTGACCAAACCCCTCTTGGCAGCCTTTGCCAGACGCAATAAGACACTTGCTCAGGAAGCAGCCAGCCTGGGCTCCGTTCTGTTCTCTGAGAGTGTGGGCTTCCAACTCTGCTCTGCCCAGGAGGGGATGGGTTTTACTCCAGGGTTTAGGGCAAGCTCTTGCCAACGTGCCTGTTAAAATTGTGCCAACACGTAGCAGAGAATTCAAGGTTTGCTGGGGCGGAGGAGACCTCACACACCTGCCTGGTGGCCTGAGTGCTCTCCTGACAGGTGAAACCCTGGCTTGCCTCAGGACCAGTTCTCTGGGGTATGCAGCAGTAGGCATTAAAGTGCTCATACATTGCCCTCTCAGCAGATGCTCCTAACAGTGATTTGAAGTAATGCTGCTGAGATTAATCGGCCCCATGCAGTGTTGGGAACATGTAGGCACCAGGCAGTTGCCAAATATTCTCATTACTAAAAGAGAAGCTCAAGATCCCACTTGTGCCTTTCACAGCGACTCTTGCTGCTTCTGCTACTCTCACCAGAAAGGGCTTGGCAAGCACAGGCCAGGCACTCCTGAGAGCTACATACCAGGGCACAAAGGAAAGAACAAGTGTGCTTAAAATAATGATTATCTCATTTTATTTTCATTGTAGTCACTCTCTGAAACAGAAGGTAGGTTATTCACCACGTCAAATTTCCCAATGTGTACAGATGTTTCCTATAATTCTGTTGTGAAGGATGCAGCACCTCTGCTGTGTGTCTAGCACTGGCTGCTGTCCTCTGCCTGTCTCCTCCTGCCTGGCACTGCCTGGCTCTTCTGACAGAGGCACCACAGCATCTCACTCCAGCTACCACCCAGTGGTCTCTACAGTCCCAGCACACTTGGGCCATAGATTCAACTGGGCATGGGTACCTCAAACCACTAAAGGATGGAAAACCATCAGGAGTTTCCCCTCTGCTTTTAGTAGGCAAGGCTAGGAGTACACAAACCGTTTGTTTACAGTTTAGTGGACAAGTTCAACACAGTACTTGTTCCTTTGCAAAACATTTGTCCCTTTACTAGTTTTGGGCTACTTACCGGCCTCTACCCAATTCCCAAATCTTGCTTTGGTGAGCCTTTAAATTTGGCAGATCCAACCCTCTGTAGTTTTGAAGTTACTGTGAGGCATTTGAGAGATTTTCTTGCAGTCTTCTGGATGAAAGCTGCTGAGCTGGAATATCCTCACGTTACCCTTTGGGCAGTGCTTGACCCCGAGTGCCAAGATGGCAGCACTTCACAAGGGAACTCTCAGAATGAGAAAATCAAGACCAGATCACTGCAAGTCTTGAGAAAAATGTTGCCCTAAAGCAAACTTTCCAAACACAGAGAAATGTTACATATTTTTACATATTTTATGTAAAGTGGGATTTTTCTGCCCTTTCTCTTAAAAACAAACAATCCCTTGTAGTCTGCATTCCTCATACTAATCTGCCCTGGGTTATAGTCAGAGCTCCTTCCTTGTTATCACCCTTATTACAGCTGTGCAATAGCCTTGCATTTGAGGCCAGGCACACACTCATCCTCTACTAATTTATCTGTGCTGGGATAAGCGTTGACCTGGGTGCCACTCTGAGAAGGAATGTCATACATCTGAGTTGTTCTTGTGGCTAACTTATTCAACTGTCAAGAGACAGACCAGCACTGATTTACCCTCAGGCAAGAAGCTTGTTCTCCACTGAAAATGTTTCAAAAAGGAAGAGTTCAAGAGAAGACTTGATATGCTTTCCTGACACTTCCATTTCAGTTTTAGTTGAATCTTTGTTAGGGCTGCTGTGAGACGTCCTGTTTTCAGGGGGAACTGAGGAGAGCTGCTCGTGATCTCTGGGCTCTAACAACACTGCCTGCCTTGAAGGCAGCACATGGAAGCAGGACTCCTTACCTCCTCCTGACTGTCTCCAAAACTTCCATGTCCAATATTTCTTGACTTTTTTTGACATTTCTCAATCAAGGAGCACTCCCTTGTCTCAAGGAAACCACAATCTATAGCTGTGTAGAGGTGTATATAGAAGAGATGTGTGGCTGGATCAGAGAAGTCTAAAAGCCATATTTGGAGTTCAGACTGGTCCCAAACCTAATCTGAGGTCCTGTTGTCTTCGCAGAGTATTCAGAAATCTGGAGCTCAGACTCCAGGATTCACAATACAGTTCACAGACTGCTTTCCCTGAAGCTGCAAAATTGAATCTGTTGCGTGTGACATGGACCAGAGGTGGAGGCTTCCTCTGCCCTGGCTGAGGCTTCACAGTGTAGAATGAGCTTTATCTTGGATGTGCAGTGGTTCTGCAGAGTTGTGTAGCTCTCACGTGAGACATGAACTCCTTTTGTTGCAAGTCAAACTAGAAGCACATTTGCACAACCTTCAAAATGCCAGTCCTGGCAAACAACAGCCAAGGATTCTGCAGAGCGTGCTGAGGTCATCATTATACTCCTCAACAAACTCTTACACTCTTTCATGGCCAGATTGTATGGCCAGATATCAGCCCCAGAATTCTTCTTGTATCCTTCAAGTGGAGATCTTACTTTCTTAACTCAGTTTTCTATTATGTTTCACTCCTGCATCCTGGCAATCAGGGACCCATGGCACTTTGAGACCAGTTATTCCCTTTTGCTCAGCCATCTGCTGGCAGATTGGAGGAAAAGGATGCGGACTCTTCGCATGCTGCCATTCATAAAGCTCATGAAATTCTCATTGGGATTGTGAAATGAAGGTGCTTAGCATCTGGGAAAGGCTGATCAAAAAAATATTGCAGAAAGACAGAAGTAGAGAAAAAAAATTTTTTTTGGTAGTATTTAGGATACACTTGAAACACCTGCAAGGCATTCTTATCTTGTCCTCTCCCGGAAAGTAACTGTGGTAATGCTCTGAATGCTCACAAAATTCTCAGAGCTAGCCTAGCCCCACCAGAGGAAGGCACAGAGGTGGCTCACAGGGTAACTTTTGCTCTGGTGGAGCACAGCACAGTAATCATCACCCCTGTTGTGCAGTAAATGGTAGGAAAGGCAGGTAGGAGCCCTGGCCTCGCTTCCCAAGGTGCTACAGGCTACACTGACACACTGATGGACAAGACTGGCTATAAGGTATCACAGAGCCACCCACAGCTGCAGCCACTTCCAGCTGGGGCTTCTGCCAATAATTAAAATTTACTACAATGAGACAAGGAGCAGCTTCCTTGCCAGATAAGACGCCAAGTGAGTAAATAAATCACATAAATCCCTCCTGAAACAGAGAGCTGGAAGGTCTCCAGTGAGAATGATTTGTAAAGAAGAGTGAAGAGAGAGAAGAAGGATGCTGTGCTGCGATGAAGAGGGGTCAGTGGAGCAAGAAGAGTTTTGTTTATTCAGGGCTTACATCTTGGGATGTGCTGCTTCTTGAGCCAGGGGCCCAGCATGGTGCTGAGCTCCAGTCGGAACAAGCATCGAGATTTCCTTCTAGGGATGTAAAACATGGGCCAAGGCCAGTGTGAGCCCACCCACTTCCTGGGCAATCTGTGTTCAGCCTGTGTTGATGCTTTTGTGGGTCACAGGGAGAACAGGCAAGCTCAGATTGTGGGCAGCAGCATCTCCTGATTTGTGCTGTCTGATTCCTCATGCTGTGATTCAGGTGTTTTCCCACCCTCTCGTCTTTCAATTTGGTCTTTTGGGGGAGTTTGTGTTTTAAACATACCCTGCTTATTTGTCTCTCCCTTCCCAGTGCAAACAATGATCCCCTTTCACTATGATCCTGATGCCACTGATGTACTTGCGTGGGTACAGATAAACAAACCAGTTCAGGTTATGTTGGCAGGAGGGTGCAAGCTGGGATTCATCTAAATGTCAGATACAGAGAGATGACTTTGAATGAAACTACAAACTACATATTAGAGAGGTTTTTCCATCAGTAACATGGGTCCAATCCTAATTAAAAAGTATTTTTGAACTTTTTTAGTTGATTTAAAGAGGAGTTCCTTATGAGCTACCCATCTAATCTTATCTGCACTTAAAATATGTGAGAGCCAAAATAACTGAGAGGCATTCGTGGTGCATTTTCCAGAGCATAAGTTCATGTCCTCTGCAGATAAACAGGAAGCGTACCTTAGATTGTGCCCTGTGTGACTATTCAGTGACCTTTTGCCTCCAGCTGGCCTCTATGGTTGAATAAAAGATGGAGCAAGGAGAAGGGATTGGCTTTTGCCAATGGGAATCGTCACCCCAAACTGGAGCTGACCTGTCAGCACTTCTCCTTGCTTGGTCTGAGGTGTGCAGGACATCTCCAGTTCATCAAACCTCAGTTCTGCAGGGGAGTCTGTTCAGGAAAGAGGCAGCACCTCCCTGCAGGAGTAGGAGATGTTCACCCCCTCTAACAGTGTCCAGCTCCTGGGGAGCTCTAAAGAAGCTGTATTCCCTGATGCAGCTTAGGGTGTCATTCCCAAAATGCTTTCTGTGTCAGAACTGGGTACTTGAGAGCTTGAGAACAGCTCCTTTCAGCCAAGCCCATTGCAAATGAGTTCAATTAGGCAGAAAAGCAGCACCTCAATCAGATTAAGGCTGTGTTTGCCCTGCAAGCTGAGAGAGTTAGCTCAGTTTGGTATAAGCTTTCCCAGGCAGACAAAGTCTGGGGCTGGCTGGCTCCTCAAATCCTACCTCACTGAAAAATGAGAAGGGTCAGTCCTGAGAAGACTTTGTGCAGAGTGCTTTGCCTTCAGAGAGCTGAGCCAGGCAGGGAAGTGAGGGTCTGCAAGAGGCTCCATTCCCTCCTGAAATCCAGCACCTTGGTCAGGATTGGTGCTTTAATTCCAGCGAAACCACAGCACTGCTTCCCAGTGCCAGCTTCCAGGCAGAGTGTGATGATGGTTTATTTTGACTTCAGGAGTTTCCTCCCCACAGATGCATCCCATCCCTTCCTTAGCTGAGCAGGTCCTACAGGTGTGGAGCTTTGCCATGCAGCAAAAAGACTCTGCTTACACTGCTGTTATTTGAAGCAGGGCTGCTGGGGATGGCTGACACGGTATTTATGGGTGTTCTGTGGGTGCTTAATGGCACCTTCTTTCCAATGATGTGATGTGCTCCCTGTGGTGGCTCACAGGTTCACAGCCTGCGCTTGGCTGCACCTCAGGTGGGTGGCAGCAGACTGTCGGGTGAAATAGCAGTGGCACAGACCAGACCAGCCTCTACCAGCAGGCATGCAAAAATATGATTTTTCTGCCTTATCAGCCCTCTGAACAGGAGGACACATAGGGATGTAATTTGCCCTGGTTCTGGCTGGAGCAATTAAAGGGAAGCTCTCCCCGCTGTGCTTTAGGCTGCCCCTGACACCCCTCCTTCCCTTTCCACTACAGCAGGGCAAGCGTGTGTTGGGCTGTGCTGTGAACTCCATTGCTGAAATGATCTGGGTTAAAAATAACCGTGTAAAGAGTTAAGGGATTTATTTTTAGCCCAGATCATTTCAGTGATCCAGTTTACAGCACAGCCCCACAAACTCACACGGGTGCAGGGGAGGGGGGAAGGGGAAAGGAAAGGTCAGGGGAGACTGAGTGGTTGGAAACATAAGCTGTCTTTCTGCTGAAACCAAGGCCTTGTGAAACTGCACCCCAAAAACACTGACACTCTCTTGTTTTCCTCTAGCACACTGACAACTACCTTCTCGTGGTGCAGCACTGGGTGCTGAGTATCACCCTTTCTGAATCTTTAATCAAGACACTAGCCCTGCCTTATTGTATCTGCCACTGAGACATAGTATTTGTCATTACTTTTGCTGTGTTTGCTGTTGCTGTGGTAGATTGTGTGTGCAGCAATGAAAAGACCCCCATGAGAGTCACAGGGGAGTTTTGCAGCTCTCGTGTGAGCACAGGATCTGGCATGATGGGCCGGTGTGAGAACAGGCTGCAGGGAATCATTCCTGTGAAGCTTTTTTGAAACAAAGGAGGGATCTGGAGGTCAGGGACTGGCCTCAAAGCCGTGTCTAGATGCAGCTGCATGAGAATTGGGCTGATAGTTGCACAGGACCAATACCAAAAATTGTATAGCATCACTGATTTCATACCTGCTGAATACTCCAGCCTTGCCAAGTGCTGTGGAGGTGCTGCTCCTCAGATAAAAGCTGACCCATCAGGCCAAAATGTCCCACCTGCAAAAGGATGCAAGTCAGAGGATTAGTAGAGGAGAGAAGATTAGGCAAGTACAGATCTCTGCTGTTATTCGGCTGGTGTTTAGCCACTCCACTGTATGACAGCCAGTAGCACTTTCCTCTTTTCAGCAGTCAAACCAGGTACATGATGGGACATTTCTGTGGGGACCTAGTGGAGCAGGTAATTGCTGTGGGAATCCAGTGCACCCAGGCAGCCTGTGAGAGGAGCAGGATCTGTGCTAAAAACAATGGCCTCCCTTGGCACAATCTGCAGGATCAGGGGCTGGTGGGCAGTTTTGCTGTCACAACAGAGGCAAGGACTCCAAGGCAGAAGGAAGGAGAGTTTTTGGAGGCTCAAACTGGCGCATTTATACCTCAAACACAGGTAAAGGCAGAACTTTCTTCCCCAGTGCTGCTAACAGGGACTAGGCTCAGTTTTAAAAGCAGATGCAGAAACATGATTTTGAAAACTGTTTTCAAATTTACTCAATTTTATAAACTTATTTGGTAGAGAAAAGTGAAACAAACCCCTTACAGAGAACTTGGTAGTTGCACTTCCTTTTTTTGCAGACAGCGCCATGCTTACATTGATGGTATAATTCAATTCCTGTTTACAGCTGTCTGACGTTTTTCAGAATGTACAATGCTTAGACATTTATTTTTATGAAACAGTAAAACCCCTCAGAGTAGCAGTCACCAAATCACTGATGGACTAAGCCTTTAACCTTAGCTCAGTGGGTTTAGCCCATGCAGGCTGACCATGCTTCTCTTCTGAAAAGGAAAAGAATCAGTTTGCTGCAAAAAGTACAAAAATCATGTCTGAGTAATTTCACTCTTACTGGAAAAAAAAAAATCAAAAAGGATCAGAGCTGCTTCTCATCACCATTTAGAAAAGTTGTGGTGGGTTGTGTCACCCAGATGGGAAACTGGGAAACATGACCAGAAATGGGAGAGGTTGCATTAATATTGTGGGGCAGGAGAGAGCCAGCACTGAGCGCTGGGGTGAGAGAAGCAGATGTCTTAGTCTTAGGTGTGGAAGAGGCTGTGGACTGGTACACACTATGAGTTGAGGGTGATAAAGTGAGAATTCCCACCTTCTTCACAGGGGTGGGAAGGAGGAGAGGGAGACTGCCAGCCCAGCTCCTGGAAGAATGATGTTCTCCTTGCAATTCAAGGAAGGGAACTTTTTACACCCAAATACAGCACTTTCCCTTGACCAGAAGACAGAGCCTAGCACATCACCTGGGAAAAAAAAAAAAGGTTGTAAAAAACGCTGGATACAGCACAGCGGTGTAACTGCCAGGAGAGATCTGAGAAAGGATCCTTTCCTGTTCTTTATTTCCCGTAATCGGAGAGTCTGCAGCTGGCAGTTTCTGGAGGACACGGCCCCGTGGGCTACTGGTGCTAATCTTAGAATGGCATGTTCAGTGCTTCCTGCGCCCCGGCCCCGCGCCCCGCGCCCGCAGGAGCCGCCAGCACAAGACACCCATGGAACCGTGCTGGCCTCCCAGCTCGGATCAAAGAAAGGGAGCTGTGTTTTCAGACTGAAATTAAAAGAAAAAGAAAGAAAGGAAAAATTCACCCCGAAAACAAGAGGTCAGAGAGGCCAAGAGGAAGTTCAGTGTCTTTTCTGGGTAAAGGCAAAGGGCTATGAAAGAAGCTGTTGGAGAAAAAATGGACTACGAGGGAGGCAGCTTTTCTCAGCACAGGCACTGAGCACTTACAGCTGCTTAGTTTTAACTGATTTCTTGGTTCAGGTGTCCATTCTGCCATGTCCAGGTATCCTGGGAGCTGGTATGATGAGCCAAGCCTCCCGGTCCATCCTGAGTTCTCCAGGTTCATTCTTTGCTCCTTCCTCTTTTCAGCCTGCTCTCCCTTCACAGGAGAGAGCCTGCATCTTGGAACTGCATCTTGGAACTGGTTTCCCCTCCCCACGTAGCCCAGCCATCATTTTTCATGTGCAGCAGGTTGCCCTGCTGATCTGCTTACCTCAGTCTTTCTTCCATTCCATTATCTGCCACTTTCCCTGCCTGTAATTACAACAATGAAAGGTGAAATGATGAGGAGAAGGTGCGTGAAGGTGACTGGGATGAGAGAGCTTGATATGACTTCCTTGGATGCAGGAAAGCTATTCCAAAGTGTCTGGGAAATTTAACAGGGAATGGCAGACACCTACAGGGGTTGTGGGCCTGGGGAAAAGAAGATAACATTTATTGGGAGCATTTATTTACAGCTGTCTGAGAAGGGGAATGGCCCTTCTCCACGATGCAAACAGGCCTTATCCACACTGCTCTCTGCCAGGCATTTCAGACTAGAGACGCTCCAAGCTGTGGGTGATGAGATGATCCTTAACTGCAGCCTCCTTGATTTCCTTTTAGACTAGACATTATGAGTCTAAAGAAGTCCCTTCCTTAATATGATTTCCACAGCTATTTCTTCAGCCCCTACAGCATGGTTGCCCAAAGGAAGTGGTCCATGCACGGGCCAGATTGGTGTTTTGAGGGCCTTTCACCTCCAGTGATGCTGAAGGAGTGGTTGTGTTGACAAGACAGCAGGTACCTCCCAGGCAGAACAGTGTCAAGGGAGAGGGAGAGGCTCTGCTGGAGCCTTTGCAGAGACAGAAATGTATTCCTCTAGCAATGCCTTTGAGGAAAGCTTTCTGACTGAGAAGCAGAAGGGCATTGAGGCAGTGGGGTGAGAAGTGTGGTGCTGGTCATGGGTTCATGGTGGTAGTACAGGGAGCAGAGGTATGAGGTTCCTTACTGATGGTTTGTAGCCTGGTTTCTTGTTCTGAGGTCTTCACCTCTGACAAAACCATGATTGTTATTCCTGGTTGGAATAACAATTGTTGGTTAGTTATTCTCAGTTCTTCTGGTTTGATTTCCCCAGCATCAGATACTAGAGATGTAGAGCAAAGATTACCTTTCATCAGCTTTGATTTCAAGGCTTTCTATTCAAATTGCTCAATAGACACCTAGCAAAGAAAGCAAGGTGTCTTGGGGTAAGGTAAATGTGGGGTGACACCAGGGCAGTGTGGTGTGGGGAGAGCTGCATCATCCAGACTCCAGCACAAGCCTTCTGCTTCTCAGCCTGCAGTCGACCCAGGGGAGGGGAAGCTTCTCTCAGCCATGGTATTTCCTCCCCCGCACCCGCCTGAGTATTTCTCTGACAAAAAAGCAGAACAGCAAGGGACACATCTCCAAGCAGATGTTGGCTTGCTGTGAGGACTGGAATGGCTTCTCACAACAGAACCACTGGAAAAGCAAGGCTGCTGATGACCAGGGCAGTAAAAAGAGTATGAGAGGGCTGAGGATGTGTATGGGAATGTACATTACTGCCCTGCTCCATCTGCTCGTTGCAAGGATAAGAGAAACAGACACTGGGCTTGAGACACCTGGTTTGCTTCCATTGAAAAGCACTGAGTGTAGGCTCTTCAGCTGGAGGTCTGCATGAATTACTGATTTTCTGAGATATTTGAAAATGCTGCTAAATCCTGTCTTCCAAAACCTCTTGTTCTCAGGCTGAGTGATTGATGCCAGATGTGAGAAACTCTGCTTCAAGTCCCTGCTTACTCTTGAACTCTGTAACACATACACAGGCTTGTTTTTCCCAACCTTCACTCACAACTTCTTGTTCCTGGTTTGTCAGAACAGGCCATCAGAGACCAACTCAGAGGTGGACAAGTCGGCATCTCCCTCAGTGGCTCAGCTAGCTGGGAAGTTCAAAGAGCAAGCAGCCAATATCCCTGGAAAAGAGGTAAGGTGCTCTGCAGCCACCATCAGGAAATTGAGTGGGAAGTTGATCACTTGTGTCTTCTTGCTGGACCATCAGTGATCTGAGCATGAATCCACCTTGATTTTGAATCTGCACAAAGGATTCATCTCCTCGTGCAATGCAAGCTGTGGCTGTATCTTCCATGCATTGCTGATTGGTGGATGAGTGTTTTGGTAGAGCCGTGTCTTGGGACAGACACTAACTGAGACTCTGCAAAGCTTGGTAAGGTGCATAGATTGACCCAATGCAGCAGACAGCAGTGCATGCATGTCTTGTTTGGGCTGGCTTTTGTGGGCAGACAGCAGCAATGAATAATGAAATAGCCAATATTGATGGAAAAAGAAAGACAACAGTGTAGCAGCCAGTGGCAGGTCATCAGCATCTCGTTCACAAAAGAAGGCTTCCTCCAGGTAATTACTTCTCTATGGGTCTGAGAACAAGCTGCCTCTGTACTCACCTTCATTGCCTCTTCCCAATGATATTTCAGACTCTGTGCTTATCTCTATCACGCTGAAACTTTATTTTAATGAAAGCCCACTATGCCAAGCATTGCCTCACACGCTGTCTTTCACCAGCTAAGCAAAACACTAGAATACCTCTCTTAGGGAGAAAGGAAAGTCAGGGTTATATATGAAAGGAGGTTGACATTTTTGGAAAGCCTTCTGTATCATTATGCGTTTTTCTTCTAGAAGCATAAATGTTTGCTGGTCACCTTTTTCAGGCACCTTTTGAAACTGAACTGCTCCCTTCTGCTGCTCAGCTCCTGATCCTAGGCTGGCCTAAGGGTATCCTCCCTGTCACCCCTCCTGTCTTTGGCTGGATGCAGTGGTGACCTCTGCTGTGCAGGGCTGACATGCCATCATCTATCAGAGGTTAGCACTCCCACGATGGGAATAGCCAATCTTTTCCCAAGCACTTTTTTTTTCCCTCTAGTCGCCAGCACACCACTCCATCCATCCCATTACAGTAATTTCCTCTTTTGAAGGTATGGGATTTAATTGCACTAAGTCCCTCACCCTTCAGAAGGCAGAAAGTTCCCAGACCTCTCTTGTGTTATCTACAGACCTCTGCTGCTCCCAAGCCAGGGCAGCGTGAAGGGGCCTCACAGTGTGAGGAAACTCATTTTCTCCAGAGACAGAGGAGGACAAAGTTTCCTGTCTTTTCTCTCCAAGCCATCTGTCACTTCCCCACTGGCTTTCTCAAGCTGGCTTCAGATTAATGGCCCAGTGGATGGTCTTTAACCCTTGCTTGGCCCATGCCAGCAGAGAGGATCCTGTCAATCAGGGAACCTCTGACACATCCTCTCTGACACAGCGCAGCAGTTCAGGGTTGCAGAACGGTAGGGTTTCCCTAAGACACATTATTGCTTCCTAGCATGACACAAGGATAAGGGCAGGGCTGCCCTGGGCTGCTCAGAGACGCAGCAGTGCCACAGCTGGGTGCAGCACCTCCAGAATTTAAGTGATATCAAGTCCACCGATCTCCCAAGACAGCCAGCTGCACAGGGGTCAAAGACACCATAATCCACCTTTCCACATGCCAGCCTGTGAGAAAGTAACAAAATTATCCAAATACTTTGTTGTGGATACTATCCAAGATCCACAGTATTAGCCAGTTATTTTGGATTGTTTTTTTTAACACATGAAAAGTGTGTTAACAGTTTGGCAGGAGACTACAAACCTGGCATAAAAATAGAGACAGCTTGGCTTCAAGACCAGAGCAATAGGTATGTGCTATGCCTCTCTTCCTTCCTAGGGAGCTCTCTTGTAGTTCTGAGAGTCCAAGGACATTCAGAAGGAATCAATGTCCCTGCCATTAAGTTGCCTTGTTCTTTCTCCTCTGGAGAATCTGTTTTTTAGTCAAATTTAAGGTTGCAGCTGAGGCCTTGTTCCTATGAGCTGCTTTTCTTCATTCAAGAGAAGTGAATGGGGCTGAAATTCTGAAAAAGTCAGAATTCCCCTTTTGCCTGTAAAATATATCAGACATAAAACAGAAAATCATGAACCAGGTAGGCAGCTGAGACTCATTCAAAGGAAATCCTGGTAACGACAGGAAAGAGAACAGTAACAACCTCTTCCAGTGTGAAGGGGCTTCCAGCAGGATGCTTTGCAGACAAAGTTTCTGGGAAGGCTTCTCCACCCTCCACAGCTTAGAGGAGTGTCTGTTGCACAAAGAAGACTACTCTTCCAACACTAGGACTGGGCTCTAGATGCCACAAGTGCACCCATGTGCTAATACCACCTTGTGCTGCCTTTGGATGACTCATTTGGGCAGGCTGAGCCCTGCCTCCCAAGCAGGTCATTCACACAGCATGCCCTTTGGTGCTTGAATTTCACTTCCTTTTAAAGAAACATGATTTCCCTGCTGCTGAGTTGGTTGTTTTCTTCCCTTAGGTACCACCACATAAGCCAACTCGGAGGAAACCACCCTGCTCCCTTCCCTTGTATTCCCACAAAACTGAGACAAGTGACAATGATGAGCAAGTGAGTATCAATTTAATAGGGAGACAAGGTCTTTCCTCTCTGCAGCCTGTTCTCTCCTGAGACACAAGTTCAGAGGTGGCAGAGAGGTCAGGCTGTGCAGCCAAAGCCATCAATCATGCAGCATCAAACCTGCCCCTGCTCTCACGTGTACGGACCCAGAGTCAGCTCCATGCTGTTCCCTGCTCCTGCAGCACGGATGCACAGACCATTTCTACTGCTTTTGATTTTGCCCTCGGCACACTGATGGATCCATTCAGTTACCACTGTTCAGGAGCCACTGGTATTTATTAGATTTGACAGGGAGCACCCATGCTGTTTGTTGAGCGTAATGGGATAATAGTTCTGCTCATGAGATTTTTCCGTCTTCAAAAAAAGGGAAAAAATTAATCCAGAGTGAAGAGAGGGTTTGTTGGCAATACCCACAGAATATTTCTTTAAGACCCTTGAATGAGCAGGTCCCAGTAAGCTGGCTGCTGCTTATGAAAGTTTAGCCTCAGGCCCTCTTTGGTCACTTCTGTCCTTCTGTATTTCAGGCTATTAGGTCTACCCACCAAATTTCCTTAACTACCTTAACAAGCAGGTAGTTCTTTGCCCTTTTTATCCGTGAGCTACAGGCTTTTGCTGCCTCCATGCCAAAGGAACATTGGTTTTAAAATGTTAGATTCCTTCCTTTCCTGAAAAAAGCAGTATGCTCCTTCTCAAAGCAATGCTCACTCTTTCTCAAACTGCTTCCAGCCTTTTCATAGCTCTACCTTTCCTGCCATTTAGGCCCTTCCTGCTTACACTAATTGGATATCCTTTAACTTGGTTACCCAAGTGGTAGCAGAAAGTTTTTCCTGTTACAGAAAGTTCACAATGTTTGCCAGCATTAAGGCTTTACGAGGTAGAATTTTAATCTGCCTGGTCCTGAAATAATACCAGGGGAAACTGTGCCACAGGCTAGATCGGCAGTGTAGGAGTAGAGCCATCACACATCACCTAACTCAGGCACCAGACAGCAGGCCTTTTCCCCCAGAGGAAGGGTACATGTATCTAGCCCTGGGATGGCTGATAACAAAAGGCAAACGTGGTCAGGAATGAAGAAAAAGAAACTTTTGTGTGGAAATATGAGGCTTCATTTGCTTCCCTAGCAGCAGTTCTGCTTATCTCTTCCAAGTTTTCTGCCTTTATTATATTTCCTCTTTTTCACCTACTTTACTGTGATGTTTTCCTGTTTCATTTTGTTTTGCAGAAGCGGTCGCCAAATGCTTGCCCCATTCCCAAGGTCAAGGTGAAAAGCTCACCCATGATTGAAAAGCTGCAGGTAGGTCCTGGCAGAACCCACGTCTTCCCCAGCAAATTAAAACTGATAGGTCACAGCTACTTCCCTTGCAGAGCAGCCACAGGGGGAGGGGATGCAGGAGCCAGGGGTGGCAGCCAGGTAAACAGGGCAGTGGCCTCGCTGGTGAGGACCCAGTCCCACCGTACGCTAAGAGAAAGGCAGAGCGGGTCTGGTGATGGTAACGGGCAGCAGAAGCAGTCCAGTGATCCCCACTGTGTCCATAAGCATGTCAGTGCATGGATCAGGATCGTTTGGAGTGGAGTACGTGGCCGGACGTGGGCATGGCAGCAACACTGCTCTAGCAGGGAGCAGGGGCATCAGTTTAAGTGTAGCTCTTGGGAGAAAGTGAGGGAAACTCTGGCTGAGACTTCCTCCAGCTCTTTCCTGGCCACAGTGTCACTCACATTGAGTCCCCTGCACTCCGTCGGGGAGCTGGCCTCGAGCACAGGCAGTGACAATCCTGGCAGTGGGGTGTGTGCTCCAGGCTCTGGCTGTCCCGGGTGTGTGCCTGGAAGCTCTGCACTGCACTTCCCTCATCTGGATTCCCGCAGCTACACACAAACACTCCCAGCACTTCCTGCCCTTTTAATGTTTCTGTAGTGCCTGATCTGTGCTGGTGAGGGCAGCTCAGCACTCGGTGGCCTGAAGACAGAGTGCCCTGCCCCTGCCAGCTGCCTGTCCCGGCAGCATGTGTCACTCCAGAGCCCCGGGCCTCCTGGCCACCCTGACACAACCTGAGCCTATTCATAGCACTGTCCCTCCTGATGCACCCAAGGACATTTGCCTAGGGGAGCTTCTCAGTGAGAGGCCATCAGGAAGTGTTTTGCCACAGTTAATCACAAGCTCGCTGTTTTCCATGGTCTTCTCACAACAGCACGGGTCACTCAGAAGACCTGCAGATCAGGTTGGAAAATGTGAGCTCCGCTTGGGCACACGTGGGGAGAGTTTAAATCTTGAAATGATTGCTGGCTGCTTGTTCAGATTTTCTGCCAGCTCAGACACTGCAGGCTGTGGTGGCTTGGCCGGGTCACTGGAAAATCCGAAAAGGCTTCAGAATGACAAAAGAACATGTCCTGAGTTCCAGCTGCCAGGGAAAGACAAATGTCCAGTCATAACTTCTCTGCCCAGACTTGTTTGTTGACAGTGTCACCAGGAGAAACCCACAACCAGAAGGTCTGTGGCTTGTGACAGCTGAGAGATGTGGCAGGGCAGGGGTTCCCCTGTGTGGTTATCATGTGTAGCACACACTGCTGTCATGCACGCCCCTAATGGGGGTTTTTCATTGCAGGCCAATCTGGCTTTTGCTCCAGCTGCTCTGCTGCCAGGAGCGTCTCCCAAAAGCCCTGGGATGAAGGTCCTGGTTTCTCCGTTCGGCACGCCTCCCTCAACGCCCACCAGCCCAGGGACTCAGTCCCAGCCCAGCGAGACGCCAGTCAGCTTTGATCAGCCCCCAGAAAGCACTCAGCTGCAGTTCTACAACAAGGTAGGATATGTGTGCTAGGATTTCTCCATTCCACTTGCTTATTGCTTGGGGATGAAGAGGAGGCTGAGCCTTCAGTCCTGCTGTAAGAGTGTGCATTTGAGGCCAAGAGAGGAGTTCCATGCACCAGGTTCCAAAACGCCTTTCAGTGTAGCTCTGTGGAGTCTCCTCTCTGCCTGCCTGCAGCTCCAGCAGCCTTCCTGGTCCAGTGGGTGAAGGAAGGGATGAAGGGGCAGGACCCAGTCCCCTCAGCTCGCCAGTAACAGGGCAGCTGGTGCCAGGGAGTGCTCTGAGAGGGTGGTGCCACATGCCAGGAAATGTCTGAGGTGGCTGAGGCTCAGTTTAGGGAGCCATGCAGAGCACGGCAGTTGGTCGGGTGTCATCAGAGCGCTCAGCACTTAAGTGAGGAGCTAAAACCTGCATTCACACACCTGGAATACAGACTCCTTCCTCAACCACCAAACTGCCAAGAGTAGAAAAGGCTGGGACATCCAATGCTAATTTCCTCTGCTGTGCTTTCCTGCTTTCCATTACCACTCTCTTTTCCTGCCTCCCAGGTGCGGACGCGAGGATCGATAAAGCGCAGGCCTCCCTCCCGGAGGTTCCGAAGATCTCTGTCCGAGTATGGAGATGGGGAAGATTTAGGGGTCAACTTGCTCTCTCCAGAAAATGGTTCCAGGGAAGATGAGGTCTTTGGGCCCAATGGCAAGACAGAGGAGGTGGAAACAGGGAGCAAAGAGCAAAAGAAACAGGCAGTGTCTGATGAGAAGCCAGCGTCAAGGACAGGATCCATCAGATCAGAAGATGAAGTAAAAGGGAGCAAAGATCAGAAGAAACAGGCAGAGCCCCCAGCAAGGAGAGAATCCAGTAGATCAGAAGATGGGGAAAAAGGGGAAAAACAGGCAGAGGAAATTACTCTTTGCAAGAATAACACTGGGAATACAAAGGAGGAGGAAGTGTGTCATGATGCCCCAGGAGAGGAGAACTCTCCTCATCCTCCCTCTGGAAACAATGAGGCATGTGAGGGTCCCCAGGGAGAAGAGCATCAAAGCACTGCCTGTGAACAAGGAAAAGGGGACAAGGAGAAGGAGGAGGCTGAAGCTGAAGCTGAAACAATGATGGAGAGCAGTGAGAGCACAGACACACAGAGAACACCAGATGCTGAAGAAACAGCACTGGCACCTGAACCACTGCAGGATGCAGTGGGAGTAGAGACTGCCAGTGAGCCTTCGGTGTCAGCCACACAGGACCAGGGCACAGCGTAGCTGTGACACACAGGTAAGATGGGCCAGCGTGGTGATGGCTCCTAAGACACCTGAGAGTTTTGCTGTTAGCAAAAATGGCAACTGTGACAGGACACAACAACAATTTTGCTGCTCCCCACATGTCAAAAGCCTCAGATCTCAGGCCTGCAGAGGCTGTGAGGCACAGTACTCAAAACGACCGGCCTTCCTGGGTGGTGTTACAGAGAGAATGGAAAGGAAGCAAAGCTGATTCTGGATTCAATGTAATGGAGAGGCTCTGCTGACCAGGCACCCTCCTGCATTGCTGTTTTGAAAGCAATCTGAAAGTACTTGCAGTAAAAAGCACATTTCCCCAGCAGTAGCCTTGTATACACTAAATCAATATGACTGCTTACATATCCATATTTCTATGTGTACACACATTGTATGTATACATGTGTACATATATATTCCCTATGTGTTTAGCTTGTTAACTTTGCCAGCAAACCCAGTGCACACCAGTTTCATGATCTGGAAGTCTGCCAGCATGAGCCTTTGCCACTTGAAATAAAAGGACTTCTGCTGGCTAAAGCAAGCATTATTCCATGCACCTTCTTGTGTGTTCTGCAATCACTGATAACATAGCCACAGATGCCTGAGGATATGTCTCATCCCACTTCAACCACCTCTTCAAATGCTTCCTTGGTTTGGCAAGGAGCAGCTGAAGGAAGGATTCTGGTGCTTAGGCTGCAGCTTACGTTTGCCTCCTAGCACAGAAGCCACCAAAGTACCCCCAGGACTTCCCAGCACTTTGCTTAGACCAATGATTATTTTTCATTATTTCCTTACTTATTTTCTTCTCTCAAAAGGACATACCCAATCAGGGCCGAGGAGACTTAACATGTGGATAGGAGCCATCTAATCCAATCAAGGTGGAAGCTACTGGAAAACCTTCAGTGGCAGGAGAGAAGCAGAATGCAGAAATCCCCTGAGGTGCAGACTTCTCACAAAGCTGAGTGGCCACTCGCTGGCTCTCTGCTTTGCACCAGCATATTTTGGGACAGCTGGAACAGGAGACTGTTTACAATCTCTTCAGAGATCAAAACTCAGGTGTTGGCTGGTGTTCCTTGGTGGTAGCTGGGGACTGAGAGACCTGATACCCTGGAGCCAACACCCAGCACCGCTTACCGTCCTTCTGCTTCTTCATCCTGCTCCAAAATGTCTTTTTCTTCTCCCTTGCATTGGTCTTAGATGAAGTTCATCAGTTATGTACATACATACACGTATGGTGCCTTTTTGGTAGCTTCTCTTAACGTACTTCAGGTTTTAAAACGTCAGTAAATAATGTATGTTTTCTCCATACATGCTGTATGGCAGATAATGTGAACCCTGAACACGGGGAAAACTCGTAGAACATTGATCATAAAAATATATAAATATAAAATATAAAAATAGAATCCCTTTGAAGTGGGGCTGATCTGTGAAACAGCCACCTGTGGCAGGCTGGTAGGTCCTGTGTGCTTCAGCTTTGGGGTGCTTTTAGTGTGGTGGAAAGTGACAACCAGCAGATTGTATGCAAAGAAAAGATGTGCTGAGTAGGTCAATAGGGCAAGTTCTCTTATCTGGCTCTGGGCTCCAGTCCAGATTTAGAAGGGCTGCTTGTCCATCAGTTTTTCTCACCTCCAGACCCTATCCAATCTGTTTTGAAACTTCTAGTGTGTGGTCACCAAGAGCCACTCACATCAGAAAGCATCCCAGCTTCCTGGAAACAGCCAATTCATTTTGTGCAGGTCAAAGGAGTCTTAGCTGGCTGAGTTTCCAGTGGCATTGCCTGGCTGAATTGGCAAAGCTTGGGCAGCAAGTCCCTCCTAAGTACTTCTGCACTGTACCAGATTTGCATTCGCTCTTGGGCTACTAAAAGTCATAGGCTAGCAGTCACTACGATTTTAATCTGGAGCGTTTTTGAGGGGAGGGGGATGTCAGACTCTGGCTTGACCAGTTTCATGACAGCAGTGCCTGAAGCTGTGCTGGCCGCACTGAACGAGACACGGCTCTGGCTCAAGCCCATGGAGCTCACGTCCACGGTGTGATGCAGGGCTGTGGACAGGTCTGGGCTCACTGTTTCCAGTGAGGCAGACTTGTCAAAAGCTGAGGCATCAGCCAGCTGTTGGGTGTTGTGAATGGTCAGGGGTCAGTGTTTAAACCTGCTGCCAGCCAGCTGGCACCCAGCAGCACAGACACGGCTGCAGGGACCCAGGGCAGAACATCCCGCGCGTCCTCGTCCATCCCAAAGCTCCTCCCAGCAAACATGAAGCTGAGCAGGGTCAGAGGCTTGGCTTGTCCCTGTCTCTCTGTAGAGGCACAAGCATTTCACACCACACAGCTCACGTCTGTCCTCCGGCAGGCTCCGCGACACAGCAGTGTTCCAAACCTGTGGGATATCCCTTCTCTTCACCAGCTCTGAAAGCTCGAGGAAAGAAGAGGCTCTGTTGCCCTGCCTTTGTTGTTCCCAGGTGAAAGCACTGAGGTCACACTTGCTGAGAGCCAGCAGCGCTTGCCCTCCTGCATTATCACGGGTTTGCTGGCAAACACGACCTCCACACCCTTTTGAGCCGTTCTGTGGAGCATTGTTGCCTTTGAATCCATTTTAATCTGCTTGCTATACCTTGTATTCCAGGGCAGGCTGCAATCACTGGCTGTCCCCTGTTTCTTCTCTCAGCAGAGTGTCCCATCTGGATGTGAGTGGTTGTGCCTTACTGTACATACAGATATATGTGTGCCTGTTTAGAGAATGTGTATGTGTGTCCCGAGCACGGGAATGGAAATCCGAGGGAGAAACAGAATAAATAAATGGTGGAATTAAAACAAAGCAAAACAAAAATCTATGTGTTTTGTTTCCTCCTGGAGAGATGAAAAAGCCCGAGGAAGAATGGACAGAAGTGGTAGCAGCAGGCAAAATAGGGGTGAGATTTCCACTGGCACTCGGACTTCAACATTTTAATTTAGTATGAGAGCAACTACTGAGGAAACGGGAGGAACAGGACTTCCTGAAGGTGTGGGATGCAGAGCTGTGGAAACATGACTACGACAGGAAGCATTAGCAGGACAGAGCACATCAGGGGCAAGCGGGATCCAAGCCAGGAGGGTGCTGTGGGCTCAGAACCCCGAGGCGACGCCTGTGGCTCCCGTGGGCGCTCGTCCTGCCCGTGGATCAGCGCCGGGAGGGTGCGCGCACACCGGGGACGCGCAGGGAGCCCGCGCGACCTCCCTGCACCGCCAGGGGGCGCGGCGCGCGGCGCGGCCCGGGGCGAACCAAAGCCGCTGCGGGGGGGGGCGGTGATGGCGGTGTCCTATTCCCCCGCCTCCCTTTCCCCGGGGAACGAGCTCGCCCGGCTTCCAGCGCCACCGCGCGCGCGGAGCGGGAGTGGGAACGGGAATGGGAAGGGTGGGTTGTTCCTGCGCTCCCCGGGTGAGCGAGGGAAGGCAGCGGAGCGCGTGGGGGCCGCTGCTGCCCCCGCGGACACGCGGAGCCATCGCTAACGAGCGGGGCCGGAGTGTCGGGGGAAGGGCGATGCCAGGGATTACCCTGGGAAAGGAGACGGAGGGGGCAGGCAGGGAGAAATGGCTGCAGCCCCCGCAGTTCGGGAGAGCAGCGATGTGTTCCGGAGCGCTGGGCGAGGCCGCGGGCGGTGCGTTGGTGGCCGGGAGGGACAGATCTACACAGACAGTAGCGCGGAGAAGCGAGGCGGGAGGAGGCGGGACGGCAGTGAAGAGCTAAGCTGGGAAAGCACCAACAGAGCGGCTCGTTGGTCTAGGGGTATGATTCTCGCTTCGGGTGCGAGAGGTCCCGGGTTCAAATCCCGGACGAGCCCGCTGGGGTGGGGATGCGGTAACGCTCCCTGTTTTGCCGCCGCGAGGCCCTGCTGTGGTTTTGCGCCTCAGGCCCGCCCGCGGAGGCACCGAGGGCGCCGGAGCGGGACCGGGGTGGCACGGCCGCGGTGTGCCGAGGTAGAGCTGCTCGGAAGGGCGAGGAGCGGCCCCGCAGCGCCGGCCTCGGTGAGGGGGAAGGCGGGGGTCTGCCTGGGAAAAAAGGGATCCCGTACTGGCGCCCGGTGCGAGACGAAGGGGATCGGCCGCTTCTTGGTGAGCTGTTAACGCTTTTGCTTGCATTAAAAGGGAACGAGCGGATCTCGGTGTCAGTGTCGTCCGCGACCCCTCGCTGTGTGCAGGAACCGCCGCTGCTGCGGACAAGGAAGGAAATAAAAAACAAAACACGGGCTCGTCCGGGATTTGAACCCGGGACCTCTCGCACCCTAAGCGAGAATCATACCCCTAGACCAACGAGCCGCCGCGAGAAGCGTTTTCTCTGCCCTCCACAGGAAGGCTCCGCGGGCTCCGCGCAGCCCCTGCCCGGGACCGCTCTGGCCCGGCCCACTTCCCGTGCCGTTCCCTGCTCCTGAAGGGACACAGGCGCCGTCCCTGCGGCTGCCGGTGCTGCCTGGATTCCTGCGGGCCCCGCCGCAGCCCTGCCAGGCCGTGGGCGCGACAGCTGCTCGTGCGCGTCGAGCCGTCGTTTGCGGCAGCCAGGCCACAAACCCCCGTGCGATGAGGTGAAATTCGTGGTTCGTTTCCGTAATTTCAAACTGTACCACAGCCGAGTAGTGGCAACATTGCTTTCCTGACTTACAGATGATGTTTTTATGCAGATCTGCTTAACTAGAGAGTCTTAGAATGCTAAAGCTGGTTAGGGTAGAGGTCAGTGCTATCTTGGCTTTTGCCTCCGTACAGTAACAACCACTAAACTAGTTTTACTCATATTCCAATATATTCCAAGAAGCTGGGGGAAAGGTAGGAGGGGAAGACGGGAAGATAAATTGCTTCCATTTTGTGTGCTTTCTTACGTGTCAAGTTTATCAGGAAGACTTATGACTGAAATTGTTCCTTAGCATCCATTCAGCGCTGGAATAGCTCATCGTTCTTGTATTTTTCCATCCTAAGTTTTGCTGAGAACACTCATCCTTGCATAGTGGCTAACCCAAGACATTGTTCTTAATACAAGTATGAAAAGCCAAATTATGGAAGACAAGGATGGGAGGGGATCTCATCAATATGTATAAATACCTCGAAGGTGGGTCACAAGGCTCTTGCCTTGGATGGTGCCAGGCTCTTTTCAGTGGTGCCCAGTGACAGGATGAGGACGAATGGCCACAAATTAAATCACAAAAATTTCCACTCAACATGAGGAAGAACTTCTTTACATTGAGGGGCCAGAGCACTAGAACAGCTGTCCAGGGAGGTAATGGATTCTCCCTCTCTGGAGACATTCAAAGCCCACCTGGACCATTTCCCTGTGTAATCTGCTCCAGGCGACCCTGCCTTGGCAGAGGGGTTGGGCTGGGTGATCTCCAGAGGTCCCTTCCAGCCCCAACAACACTGTGATTTTGGGAAAAATAGTTCCTGAACTCTTCAAAGTCTGTATGCAATTACTGTGCTCTGCCAGCTCTTGAGTGTTGAGAAACCCCCGAGTTTCTGTTTAACCAAAGTAAACACGATTGTGGCATTATCTGCTAGTCACAGTTTCTCCCAGCTTGCAGAAGAAAAAATAATGTTGTAAGGGACACACAATGCATTCTTGTACAAATAGAGCCTGTTTTTTTTTCTTTTTCTCTCATGTTCTTCTATTACTAATTCAAAGTAAGTGTGTTGGGTGGGATATTTTTTGCAGGAGTGCATATCTTTGCACACTAAACAGTGTCTGCTGTACGATTCCTCTAGGATGTTCAGAGATGCAGGCTAAAAACCCTATCAAAACCATTAAAAATGTAAATCAGTCTGCATATATTTGCTTCTCCTTCTAGAAGTTATTACCCCTTTTTTAACATCAAAATCCTGCTTGCTCTCCATAGCAAGCTACTAGAGACCTCTCCAAAACAGTAGGAAAACAAAAGTCTGAATTTCTAACATAAACAATAGCCGTGAACAAATGTATTTAACCTCTTCCCCAGTGATACACACAGGTTTAGATATTCCTTTTGTAACAAGCACAGAAAAGTGTTTTTCCTTCTGTTGAGAGACTGAATGCTGATGTTACTGTGTGTGAGAAAGCTCAGAAACGAGTTGAGCAACTCAACAGCAGCCTGTGGCCTGAGTAGTCCTGCTTGTCTGACCTTAGGGGGAATGGATTCAATGGGAAGAGAAGTAACATCTCCTAGCTCTTCATATGCAAACTGAAAAAAAAAATCAGTTTGTTGCCAGCTAAGTGAGCTGGATTCCTAAGAAATGTGGTAAATACCAGTATTACCACGAGACAGAGTTCCACATCTAGAAGGAAGAAGATGTAATGTATGCTCCTCAGGACAAATTAAGTTGTCCCAGCATCCTAACTCCTCTCTGGAAGTAGTAGCAAAGAATAATTTTATCATATCTATCTGGATAAAGACCCACCCACAAGGGAAGTCAAATGAGATGCCAACCAAACAAGGTGGTATTTCCCTGTAATACAAAGAGTTGCCTATGTTGTTGACACTTATTCCCAAATGCTGTCCTGGATTTCTGGTAGCCTGGGTTTCTAGAAAACGTACAACAATTAGATGAGGAACGTGCTCCAGAGCTTCCCCTTAGGGTATAAATAATGCATGCATTTTAAATCCCACGAGAACTGTAAGGTGGTGTCTGGCATCACAACTGGAAAAAAAAAATTCTGCCTGCGTTTTTGCAGGCTCGCTTTGTCACAGCCCTCCTCAGAGTGGCACACGGGAGTGAGCCTTTCCTGGGGCCTCTTTCACCTGCAGATGTGATGATGAGGGGGCCAGAGAGTGGCAGAGAAGCTGGTGGCACAGGGATCTGGGGAAGGAGCAGCATCCATGGGGCGCCAGGCAGGAGAAGAGCACCCCGCAGGCCTCTGGAGGCTCAGGGATGCAGTGAGCAATAGCCTTGAGATATGACTCAGCTTGTGCAGCTTCTTTAAAATGCATGGTTGGGAAAACACGGCACAACAAAGGGGTTCTCAGAAGCAAGGAGGAAGAGGGAAGGATGAAAGCCTGGTCTCAGAGGGCGTGTAACAGCTGGGAGTCCAGTCAGCAAGCTGAGGGAAATTCCGAGCGGGTATTTTCAGGCGAAAGGCAAAGGTGGTTGTGCGATCAGGAGAGCTTCTGCAGGAGCCTGTGCTTGCAGGCAGTGCACGCCGAAACAGGCTCCGAGTGAACAAGGAACAACAGGCAGGATTTCTGTGGAGGCAGGAGGAGCCACCACCGCCTGCGCGCAGAGCTCGCAGCAGCGCTCTCCCGCTTCCCCGGGACAAACCGGGACCGCAGCGCGCACCCGGGGGAACCCGGGGCTGGCAGAGACACAGGCGGGGGCACCTCATGAGCACCGTGACCTGCTCCTGCTGCCACCTCCCCGCTGGAGACTGGGCCGAGCGACGCACGGCAGGAGACTTCCATAGCTGAGAGCGCTCGGCCCAGCACAGCACCCCACGGTGGGCAAACCACGGTGCGCTCTGTGGGCTGCAGTCCCCTCGCAGCTCCTGTGGTGCTCCTGACTATGGAAGCACAACCGTACTGGAGAGACTGCCAGTTTTGTGCACACAGCGAGCGGAGTGGATGGTACCATGCCTCCAAAGGCACCGGGCTAAGCTTCCCTCGCTGCAGGGTATCAGTGGGACAGCGCCAGAGCTCGAGGCAGCCCTGAGCTCGAGGAGCGGCTGAGGGAGCTGGGGGTGTCCGGCCTGGAGAAAAGGAGGCTCCGGGGGGACCTTTTCGCTCTCTACAACCACCTGAAAGGAGCCAGGTGGGGTTGGGCCTCTTCTCCCAGGGAACCAGCCACAAGACAAGGAGGACGCGGCCTCAGGATGTGCCAGGGGAGGTTCAGGTTGGACATTTGGAGGAATTTGTTCACAGGAAGGTTGATGAGGCTTTGGGATGGGCTACCCAGGGAGGCGGTGGAGAGGAGTTTAAGGAAAGACCGGCAGTGCCGTGGTCAAGTTGACATGGTGGTGTTGGGCCACAGTTTGGGCTCGATGATCTCACAGGTCTCTTCCAGCCTCATTGACCCGGCGGTTCTGCGATTCAGCGTTTCCGTGACCCCCGGGATGCAGCGGCCGGGAGCGGCCNACAATGAGGGCGCCGCGGGGAGGCGGCGGCGGCGGCTGGAAGATGGCGGCGGGTGGAGGCAGCGCGGGGCGGCCCTGCGCGGCGTGGCTGCTGATCGCCGCCGCCCTCACCGCCGGTGAGTGAGGGACCGAGGGACGGCCGGCCGCCGCTTCGGCCTTTAAACGCTGCTCCCGGGGCGGAGGGCGGTTCCGCGGGCAGGGCACGGCTGTGCCGATCGCTGCCCACACGGTTCGGAGCCGGGTTGGCGGCGGCCGAGGACCCCCCGTCCTCACGGGGGTCGGTGTGTCGGGGACGAAGCCGCCGGGAGCCGGCGTGGGCAGGGCAGGGGGTGCCGCGGTGCCTGGGCAGTGGTGCGCGGCGGCCCCGTGTCAGTGCTGGTTCCACAGAATCCATTACCTTGGGAAAGATCCCCGAGATCATCGAGCCCCACCTGGGACCGAGCACCACCACCACGAGTTCTTCGGTCCAGGGCCGCGGGTGGCCTTTGTTGAGAGAGCCACGGGGTGACCGAGGAGTGGGGACGCTGGGGTTGTGGTAAATGACTTGATTCGGTCAGTGGCGAAGTATTTGGGTGGAGGGGGAATTATGTCAGTCAGATGATGCGCTTATGACTCGTATAGGTGGAGAGTAAGTGCAGAATCCCAGAACGGGTCGGGTTGGAAGGGACCAGAGTGGGGTCATTTGGTCCAACCTCCCTGCTCGGGCAGGGTCATCCTTGAGCACATGGCACAGGATTGTGACCAGATGGTTCTGGAATATCTCCAGTGAGGGAGTACAAGGCTATGGAGCGGTAGGAGTGGCAAGAGTGATGCTTAATTCTGCTGTGGCTTATGTTCTCAGAGGGCAGAGGGTTCCACACATCACTGGGACATGAGAAGTTACACACATTTCCCATGCCAGCTCGGTGTGTGTAGATGCTGGGCATGGACAGTGAGGGAATATCCAGAATATCCGATGATGGAGATTTTGGGTTGGCAGTACTTGCTTAGTGGGTAAAACTTTGTGAGGTACTTCAGTAGGAAACATTAAAGAAGCCTGATGCCTCTTCACAGTTTGGAAGACTGTGAAACTGTAAGTCTGTCTGGGAAGAGTTTTATTAAGAAACTGTGCTGAGTGGTAAGGAACTTAAAACTTACTTTGTAGAATTTTATAATGGTTTGGGTTGGAACAAACATGGAAAATAATCTTGTTCCAATCCCACTGCCATGGGCAGGGACATCTTCCATTAGACCAGATTGCTCAGAGCCCCATCCAACCTGACCTTGAACACTTCCAGGGATGGAGCGTCCACAAGTTCCCAGGTCAGCCTGTTCCAGTGCCTCCCTACTCTCACAGCAAAGAACTTCCTCCTAATATCTAATTCCTATTATTATTCCTCTTCCCAAATCTATTTCCAAAGAGTATTGCTTGCATTTGTTGAAGATGACTGCATTTTGCAATAAAGAAGTAGAGATTGCTGAGGCTTGCTGTGTATCTTCAGAGACAGCCTAAGTATTTAGAATTAAGTAAGTAGATGTGAAATATGCATATATTACAGTAAAACTGGGATCTTTGGAAATACATACGGAGAGAAGAGAAGAAGGAAGCATATTTCCCCTGACCACAGCAAAAGGTACAGCTACTCTAATGCTGTGGGGAAGTGGGAGTAGTAGATCATTGTAGAAGGTCTCAGTTTATTCCCGTGTTGGCTTCTTCTCTCCTTGCACATCCCCAGTCCTGTCTGCGGTGGAAAGCAAGGTTTACATCTGTGCATGGGAATAAGTGATCGGAGTGGAGGCTCTTCACCTGCTTTGCATACCCGAAGGAGTTTGGTGATGGGAAGGAAAAGACAACCTTCCCCAGAGTTTGGGGTGCTAAGGAGTCCTGGGTAGTCAGTGCTGTGCTTTCTTCTTGCCTGCGTCGTTCTGGCTCCTGAAAATTTTTTCAAGGACCCTCTTCCCATTCCCTTTCCTCATGCTGGATTTTGACCTCCTGAGAGGTTCAGCAGTCAAAACCTGCCTGTTTTGGCGAGGGCAGGAGTGGTGTTTGCAGAGGGCTGTAGCTGCTCCCTCGCTCCGTTGTGGCGAGTGGCCGGGTGATGTGCTGCACACGTGGCTGCCGTGCCTCGTGCCTGCTCTTCTGCCTCTTCAGCTGCTCCGTGGCAGGTCTGTTCCTGTGGCCCATAACCTGCAGTGAGACAGAAAAATGCTTAGGGTGCTGTGCAGGCCCCACTGAACACCACAGCCCGCTCTGCCAAGCCCGGCTGCTTCACAACTAAGCACAGACAGACGCAGTTCTAGGCTTATTTTCGTATGTGCCCCTGCGTGTGTTGGTTAGGGATTCATCTTGCTTCTTTATGCTCACTCTTCTGAAAACCCAGTTGCTTCATTTACTTGTGAGAACGAAGGATCATTGTCAAATACGCTGTCTGCGATTCTGTGGACATTTTGTAGCCTAAGTAGTTAATCTAGGTATAATCTCTTCTGTGCATGAGTGAGCCTGGAACAACCAGCCAAGAGCATAAAGAAAATGGATTATTTTGCAATTGTGCTTTTGTAAGCCATGTAAGTATGACTTAAAGTGGTATCCTGCCTGCGTTTGACACGAGGGTGGTGCCTGATTACTCCTGAAAGTCTCAAAAAATGTCTAGGTATTATGGAAAGAATAATGATGATAATTTTTTATTATTCTTTTTGATACCAGCAAAACCTGATATTTTAAAAATTTATTTTCTCCTTTTACCCCTTTTATATACAGTTACACAAGTGCATGTCAGCACAGACACATGGGTCAGTAACAAGCAGAGTATTGAGATGTTAAATAGCTCGAGTGCCTGTTATTGCTTTGAGCTCACCAGCCCATTTCAGTTGCTGCTTGAAATGCTTCCTGAAAATAACAGTGTAAGTCAGGGTTGCAAAGCTCACTTCATGCTTGTGCCAGGTTTAGTCAGAATTCCTGTAGTCACCCTGTCAGAAGCTGTTGGTCCTTTTAACCTCAGCCCACTGATGCTGCAGGTAGGAAAACTTCCCTTCTGCAAAGAGAAGAGATGGATAAACTCTTAGCTCACCTTTCTTGCAGCAGCATCAAGAAGTTCTTGAATATTTTGAAAAGTCTGTACCTTAATGATATGGTGATAAAAGGAGGTAAAATGGCCAGATACTTCTTGGCCTCAGCCATCCAACAGTCTCAGCCTCTGTTGTATGTGTAAGTAATAGCATGCATGGCTGTGTTGTTACCTGGAGTAAAATGAATTGTATTAAACAGCAATTCCACTGCCTGTCTGTGGACCCCCCTTGTCCTGACTGGTGTTGGATGTTCTGTGTCCCATACAGAGTTGAGATGGAAGACAGAAAAAATGAAACCTAGTATTATAAGGCAGAAGTCTTGTACTGTTTGTCTTGAAAGATTTTGGTCTGAGTGGTTTCTAAAGACTTACTATTTTTTTGGAGAAGTGCAATATAGATCATCATCAGGTCCTCTATCCAAAGCTTACACCTGTAGTGGGAGTTCTCCAAGTGTGGTATGTGGTGATGTGGTTTGATCATGTATGGCATACGTTGCTCTTTCTACCACCTGCATGTAATTAACAAAATAAACAGCCTTGTGTGCAAGAAAATACGTTTTTTGAACTATTGAGTGCTAGCTCAGGATATCCTAGGAATACATCAGAAAGATGGAAGCTCTGTGTGTGAAAACACTTACATCCTTATGGCATATATCCTTTTTGTTGTTGTTGTTGTGTGTGGTTTGTTTATCTTTATTACTTTGCTTGTCTGGGTTAGTAGAACCCCACAATAAGTGATTAGCACAGTGGAGAGAATGTGAATGTCTTGTGTAAGAAAAAGCTGTGCCAGGAGAGGACAAGAAGTTCTGAACTGGGTTTACTGCTAGCAAAGAGACTGGGGAACTCTTAACTGCAGTGATTCACTGTTATCTCTAAACAGCAGTCATATGGAAAAGGAAGTGTTTGCTCAGATTAGGGTTCAGCAGTAAGCAGTACCTATAGCACAGAAGATGTGGCAATGCATCTTAAGGCAGGGTTAACATCAGTATTTTTTGCTGAGGAGGTTGAAAGACAGTTTTTTCCCCCCAGTCTCATTTATCTTTAAAGGGCCATTCTGTTACTTGTCCTGAATAAGTTTTTTTTTTAATTGAAAATATTTATATCAAATAAATGTATTGGTACTCATTTTGACTGGGACAGTGTTAATTTTTCTTGTAGCTTGGGTGGTGCTAAGTTTTGGACTTGTGGTGAAAAAGGGCCTCGATAATGATGTTTTGCATTGTTTACTTGTTTTGCATTGGCTTACACACCCCAAGGCTTTTTTTTGTTTGCCACCCCTCCCTGACAGCAGGTGGGCTGGGCATGCATGTGGAGTTGGGAGGGCACCACAGAAGTCATGGTCGGCAAGCAATAAAAGCTGGGAAAAGAAGGAGGTAGGGGGCTGTTTGGAGCTACAGCATTTGTCTTCCAGGTCACTGTTACACCTGACAGAGCCCTGCTTTCCTGGAGATGGTGAACACCTGCCTGCTGATGGAAGCAGTGGGCGATGGCTTGTGCTTTCCCTATTAAATTGTTTTTATCTCAACCCTTTTCTCACCTTTACGCTTCCAGTTCTCTCCCTGATGGCACTGGAGCGAGTGAGCCAGGGGCTGTGCAGGGCTGAGCTGCCTGGCAGGGTTAGCCCCCAGCCCTTGTATGTTGTTCCCTTTGGCTGCTGTGCCTTTCTGCTCCTGTATCTGTTGAGTTGGCGCTTTCCACTCGGTGCTGCTGCTAGGTTTTGGCTTAAAGTGCATGAGGGAAACAGGAAGGCTATGGTTGTTCTTGTGAACTCTCTTTCCTCCAGTCCTACAGAAGAAGATGCTTTGTGGTGCATTTGCTGATGTTTTACACACATGGCGTTAAGGGGCACAAAATGAACTTGCCCTGAAACACTGGTTGTCCCCTACCTTTAGTGTTTCAAATCAGATTGAGATTCTGATCCTTAAGGGAAGGTTAAACTATGGGCAGTGTCGCAGGTGTCAGTTGTGGCTGGTGGCACTTTCACTTCATGAGTTGGAGGTGAATCAGGGCAGGTCATCTCCAGGTGGGTGAAATGGCCAGTGCTGGAGGCGTTTAGAGTTGGCTGCAAGCCACCTGTTGTTCAGTAACTTGTTTTTGTAACGTGTGCAAGTGGAAGATGGTGAACAGGACTCCCTCTTGATAATAAATTCCCTAAAGCTGTATGTGCAGCAGGAGTTTTGAAATCTGACTGATTTCTGTGTCTTGAAGTTTTCAGATTGAAGTCTTGCAGGATCTTGCTTGATGGAAGGCACTGCTCCAATCCAAGGGATGGCTCTCGAAATCACACGTGTAAACTAGGAAAGTGATGTAGTGTGTGCAACAAGGAAGGCTGTAAATTCCTCACAAAAGAAGTGCTCCTGAGAAAAACCAGCTGAATCAGCTCCTACTTGGTGCTTCCTAACCCTCCTCAGTTGTACAAAACACTATACAGTGGACTGGGCTAGGGTGTTGGTCTGTTTTACAAGAAAACAATGGTGAAAGGGCTGTTTTGAACACAGATTAGTTCCTGATCAGATTCATCTTGTTCTGAGTGTGCATGTGAGCTATTTAAATTGGCACCACCACTGACAAATTCTTGTGGAACAATGCTTTGAAATATTTAGCATGGGCTTTTCTTTTTGGTTTTGTGGTTGTGCTGCTGCAGGTTACAGCTGGTTACAGGTTTGCTCAGCAATTCAGTTAGCAAGTAAGTGTGAGGCTGGGGCAAGCTTGGTGCCAGAGCTGGCTGCATGCATTCAGCAGTCCATGGATCAGTAAGGAATGTGGTCCTCCAAGGGCTTTGGATTTGCCTGAACTGCTGAAGGAAGTCTCTAGTCACACCACAACAGATTGATGTAATTTCATCTACCTCTATCTTCTTGCTCAGTTAAGTGGCAGGATTTTATTTAACAGGTTTTAATCAAGTCTTTCTATACACAGGCAAAAATCCTGTGCTCACCTCTCAGGCTGGTGGAAATACCAGTACTTGGCAAGAGATGGACACGATTCTGGTTCAAGAATGATGACAGGTGGGAGTAACTGTTCATGTAATGCTACTAATACCTTGGATGGTTCCAAGTGCAGCTTTTGCAGATGTTTCTTGGTGTGTATAGACTGAGTTGGTTACAGCTTAGTGGACTGACTACTGTAAAAGGGTCAGAAAAAGGGCAGCTTCTTATGTCTGATACTTGCACGTTATCTCCTCATGAAATTCGTATATCCACATCTTAAATTCTACTGCCTAGTTTGTTTTGGAAATTGGTAGTTCCCATTCTGCTAATGATAGATTTTGTCAAAAGCATGCTGCATGCCATCAATAGTTGGCAACATGACTGGTATTTTTAACATAGTTTCACTTGAGATAGCATTAATAACCAAAAAAAAAAAAAAAAGAAAAAATCCTGAAGGGAAGCTTTTGTTCCAGCCAGCAATATGTCAGTTTTACTGTCCACTCCATGAAGTTTAGGTTTTGCTGTTGTTTGGTTATGTTTTTTGTCTACAACCTCTGATCCTTAATACTCTCATTTCCTTAGTAGTTGTGACAGTTTTAGTGGATTGCAGTAGCAATTTTAGGAAATGCTTTTTTTATGGATGGGATGCTTTTTTTATTCTCTCTGCCATGTGTTGAGCATGTCTACCCAGCTTCTCTCAAATCTTTAGTTAAGCAAACTTTATTCTCTATTTGTGAGAAAAACCTGGTGTATTTCAAGGGGACTTTTCTGTCTTTTCTGCCTTTCTGTAGTTCCCATTTTCTGGCGTCTTTTCTTGTGCCCAGAAAATAATGTGCTTTGTTTGTTAGTGACTCTATTAGTATTGCAAAATTAGAGGTAGAACAGCTGTCATCAGCTGTTCCAGTTACCCTTTGCACTATGAACAGCTTTGCTTAACTTCCCCTTTGGGTTCTCCACTCTTTTGATTTGGCTTTGTCAACAAGAACTGTTTACTTGGATTTGAGAACTTGTGAACTTACTTGGGCATGGAAGGAAAACCAATTCAGGGGCTGTTGAAAAATGTGATGTGTGGTTTGGAAAGTACCTGAGCTGCTGACTGGTGTCCAAGCCTGCAGCATAGGCAGGGAAGTATTGCTCTTTGATCCCCAGGGAAAAGTACTAGAAGAAACTAGAAGTTACTTGCCTCAAGACTAAATATCTGCCCAAACCTGACATATGACTGATGCTGTAATAGGAGCATGAAGCCTTGCAGCTACACTGCTTACTTGTTCATGGTTCTCAGCACCTTTACAAGCATCTCTGTTTTATGAGATGAGAGAGTTGAGAGAGTGATACAGCAGTGAAATTATTTCCTGAGGACTGAACAAGAAATCTGTGGCCTCTCTGGCAAGGGAGCTCAGGCATCCTTGGGTGTTTCTCATGCTTGTTCTTCATTTTTGGTTAAAGCATGGGCTTTGAAAGTAAATCTCAGTATAGGTTCTTCTGCTGCTCCTTGGCAGAACAATGAGCAGCTCTGTGTCATATGGAGGAGAGCACTCCAAAAAGTGACTCTGCAGTGTAGGAGGAGAAGGAGGTACCAAAGTTTGGTGCCTCTGAAGACTTGTGGAATAGGTGCACGGAGGTATGCAGGGCTGAGATACATGGATGTTATTGTCTGCTTTGACAGCTTAGCCAGAGCCTGCTTAAGACTTCTCAATGAAACTGCTTTCCTTTCCCTTGGGGTGACAAGATGCTATTTTTTCTGTCATTGTTGAGTCAGGCAGAGCTTAGCTGAATGGGCAAAGAGGCCGGGAGAAAGTGAATGTTGTGTTAGCAGATGCTTGTCTCTGCTTGGGGGATGAGGGTTTCCAGCAGCAAGGCGACAGGAGGTGGTAGGTGTTCATGGGCTGGGTGTCACAGCTGTGCTTTCTCATTCCCGGAGCTGCAGGGTGCTGCAGGACCGGCTGTGTTACTGGAGGCAGGAAGCTCTCTTTCCTCCAGCAGCCTGGGTTACTTGACAAGATTGGCAACCTGGGGAGATGCTGTGGCAGCAGCTAAAAGCTGTTCTGGTGAATTGAGAGTGAATTCATTTGAGAGTGAAATTAAACTCTTCTGCCTTCCTTTCAGGCAATGGAATTTAATTTTTGGTGCTTTGAAACTTAGATGCCAGGATTGGTTGGTGTGACTCTGTCTAGTCATCATTCCTGTGGCTGGTGTTGCTTTGTGTCCTGTGTAAATGTACGGAGTGCAGACATCAAGGTCATGGTGACAGGGGGGCTGCAGGGACAGTTTCCATGAGGAGGTGCTGGGCACGTGTGGCTTCTTAATATTTGTGTGTTGTCATTATGAAGTGCACCATGGTTGCTCCTGGGTGGAACTGCTGGGTTCTACTTCTCCATTCAGACTAAATTATGTGAAGGAATTATTTGTGTGGAAATTCTATCCAGCATCTGGGTGCTTTAACAGCTCTCATGCAGTTTCAGAGGAATGATTTGGGCATGTCTACTGTCTGCAAAGGCAGGAAAGCTAAGGTTTCTCCACCAGGTATTTTATCCACAGTGAAGAAATGGTCTGTGGGGACATAAGTGCCTGTAGTTGCAGTTGGAGACTGTAACTTTGTTCTGGTTTTCTGGGATCTTTTGGAGGGGTCTGGCTGCTATTGTTTCATGCTGGTTGTATAGGACAGCTGCTTTGTGGGAGAAAGAACTAAATGCCATGCAGTCGTAGATGAGAGTGCTGTCAACAGTAGATGTTTCCCAAGACACTTGACATTGAGTAAGAGTACTTGTTAATGAAAGCACAGATTCTCAAGTGTATATTGTTTTTGTGACTTGTGACCCTTAGTCATTAGAAAAAAAACACATCCTCCTTTCTGATGAAGCTTCTGGGCTGTTAGGGAGATCAGAGTCAGCATATTGATACAGTGAATTTTCTGTCATTTTGTCAAGACCTTTCATTCACAAGCAGCTTCATTTATAAATTGTGCACACAACTGTATTACCAGGTGTCTGTAAAGTAAGCAAAGCAAGTTGCTTGTATTAATTAATAAACTGATGATTAGCCATTTCAAGAGGAGGGGAGTAACACTTTTCCTGGTGTAGAGTGGGAAATATGGCAGCCATAAGTATCCAGTATTTAGCAATCTGATGAAAGCTTCCATGTGGGCTGTGTTTGTGCTAGTGGAAATAAGATGCCTGTGATTACAGTGTTAGCTGTTTGCATTTTTGGTTTGTTAGGTCTCCTAGTGATCAAGTTAAGTTGAATCCAAGGGAATTGAATTTATTTTGGTGTGTTCATAGCCTTAATTAACAGAACTTTCTCATTGGATCCAAGATCTCGGTAGAGCAAAGAAATTTTAATTAGCTGTGTGTTAATTAGTGTAAAACTTCAGTGCACAGAAGAATTTCTTTGTGATATGCTACCAAACCAAATGGTCAACCATATTTCTTCATAAAAAATGTAGAATAAAAACAATTATTTTTTTAAAAAATCACTATGAGACAAGTATAAGGAGCCAGGGGTTACAGGTAAAAGTTGGAAAAGATGACTTTGATTTTAAAAGGCATTTGATTTCCAAGCACTGGCATCTTAGGTACTGTTGGATTTATACAAAGCATATACCACATGCTTTGGAGGGCTCAGAGGAAGTGAAAGGATTTTGCAGGTTTTGAGCAGGTCCTCCCAAGTCTGATGGATAGCGTTTAGGAGGAGATGCTACAGATTGGATTTGAAAAGTTTTGGGTGAGACCAATGCTATGATGTGGCTGGGGACAAGAGTCTCTTCATACTGAAACAGGGATGGGTGCTCGGTGTCATTTCCACTTCGTGGAAGGAAGCGACGATCTTGCGTATGTGATGTCTCCTTCTTCTTAGTGTCACCCTTGGAGCAGCTTGGTTACCAGGAGCTGAGTACTTACTGGTCTGTTACTGTCCCTCTGTCCAGAGCAAAAGGGACATCACAGTAATGAAGGCCAAGGTACAAACTGGAGGTTTTAGTCTGGTGTCAGCTGAACAGGGGACTGGAAACTCTGAAAGACTCCGCCTTGACGTGGGAAGAGTTCAAAATCAGAGGTGCTGAGTTGGAGAGACACGTGGCAGGTCTGTGGTGGTAAAAGCAGTTATGGAGGGCTCTGAGCTCTGCTTTAGTCCCATTTAGTGCAAGCTGACAACTTAGCATTGACAGAGATGTCAGACTGAGACTGTTCTTTGAACATAAGGAGGCAGATTCTGAGCAGAGATGCAGATCTAAGTAGTCAGTGCAGTGATGGGAGCTTGAACTTGTTTTGCAGATGAGATCTCTGAGGCAAGATACCGAGGAAACAGAGACCTGAGAATAGAGAGAGCGTTGATGAAGAATGAAGATCCATGATGGGAAAAATGAGAAAAGATTAGTAAGTAAGATTAGCAAGTTAGTAAGAATATGAGTGTCTTGTCCTATTTCAAGAGCAGGAAGATTGCCCAGAAAGGAAGATGTGGATGGAGAGTTTTCATTGAAGTGTTGAGGTTGACAATGGAGCGGGAGAGAGTTCTTGTAGCTGAAGTAAAACTGCTCAAACAACACTAGAGATTTAAAAGAAATTGCTGAAGATGCACAGGTGGGGTTTTTATCGAATTATTTTGATGATAGGTGAGAAAAATAGAAGCAATTTTTCTGCTGGAAAGAAGAGTAAAAGCAGCTGAAGGCTAGACAAGATGTTCAGAAGTAAATACTGGGGCTACAGGCAGCTGGGCAGGGTGATGGGATCAAGGAGGATGCATGGGAGAAGAAGAAATGTTTATTTTTGCTCTATGTACCTTGCTGACCTTCCCTTCCTAAACTACTCTTCTCTCTCAGTTTCCTCTGCTAATTTTTTCTTCTTGAGAGGAACTAAGGCTGAGTAAGCTTGAGGAATAGACTGTGATTGAAGTATGACTCAAAAATTCAGCTTTCTCCAACTGGAGTATTTAAATAGATGGAGGAGCTGGAAGGTGGATGTAATCCTGGTAAATGTGGAAAGAGGAGGAAAAGAGGTAGAGCTGGAGATGATCCACATGGATTTTAATATGACAGAGGAGGCCAAAGAGTTGAAGTAGCGGGAACAGCCACCATATCAGTAGAAGTATGGGATTAAAGGGGTGAGGGTGTGCAACTTTCAAATATTGTGGCCTCTCTACCAGACAGTCAGGATGTGATTTAAGGAGCCTATATCTCATGCTGTAAGGCAACAGAAGCAGGAAAATTATTTTTGAAGCAGTGAAAGAAGCAGAGGGAGCCAACAATAGGACAAATGAAAATTGAACTTGATAGAAATGTCTGTGCAGGATTACATAGTTCCTTCCTTCACAGACTAGGGAAGAAGTAGGGAGAGGTTTGTTTTTTTGCTTCACTACAGTTCTAGTGAGTTACAACAGTGACTTCTTTAGATTAGGCAGATCTGTACTACCCACTGCCTGTGTGTGGCATGGAGTTCTCTGTACCATGTACAAGCAGACAATGTCTGTGCAGACTCTTTTCTTCCTACACAAATACTGAGGGCATCTTGCTTGTTTTGTGCTTGAAAGGGAGGTTTGTTCTGTGGTTTGGACTTAATACAATGGATTTTTATTTAATTTTATTTCTCTTTTCTACACCATTAGCTGGAAAAAATACATAAAGCGCAGCAGCTCTCAGTTAATTTAGTTTGATTGCTAGAAGTCTTTGTATGTTCCAAATAAATATTTGGTAGTTGTTTTACAAAAGAATATTTTTTGGCCCATAGTCAGATTATGTGCAAGAGAAAGGGAGCTCTGATAGAACCTCATGATGAAAATTCACCACCCATACTCCTTGCCCTCCTTAGGGTGCTTTTTCTCTTGGAAATGAGAGCAGTGATGACAGGAGAGTCCAAGGAGCCAGAGATAATGTGATGGGACTGAGGAGTTCATGAATTTTGGAAGTGAACAGTGTGGACTCTGAACAGCAGAATTAATGAATGGTTTTGGTTTATTGCAATTACTTTGATGTGGTCAGTTCTCCCACCCTGCTTGGATGCTCAGTCTGTAAGATGTTTGCTGTCCAACTTCTGAAGTCTGCTGAGCTGGTTGCTCTCACTGACTGAAAACTCAAACCTCATGATTTAAGGACTAATGTAGGTGGGTTTTTTTCTTTATCTAAAGTCTTCAACTTGCATCTTTCTGTTTGGTTTGTCTACTTTGAGCTAGTATATTCAAAGCTGAGAAACACATCAGCTGAGGTACTGATGGAGGAGGAAGGTTTGTTCTCCTCTTCTAACAAGGGGATTTAAGGTACTGGAGCCCAGAAACATAGAATCCTATGAACAAATGTAGACTATTGTTACCATTTCTATGCTGAAAATTATGGTTTAGTAAAAATCAAAACTTACTATGAGGTACCATGCACCTACCCACACTGACTTGACAAGATTTTTGCTTTCACATGGATGTAACATGAACCCTGACAGACATTCTCCTGTCATGTCACAAGATCATGCTTTGTTTTTTAACATGAATTAATGTACAGATGTATCTGCTTAAATCTGGCTAGGGATAGTGCATTGGCAGTTTAGAAGGTACCAAATAAAGAATATCTTCAACACGTTTTCTGAATCATGATGTATTTTACTTACTTGTTAGGAAAACTACCAGTGCAAGTGCAATATTAACCTTGATTACTTTAGATTTGGGGGGTAGTTGTAGTTTGCTTGCTGTTTTGACGGTGCATAAGGTAGAAAAAAATTAAACTACTCTCCTGCTTCTGAACTATAACTGAGTGCTTATTTATGAGGCATTGCACATACAAGCCTTGGAGCATGGCAGAGAGCAGGAGTAGATGGCATAGCTGGGCATGAAAGAAGTTTGCTCCTCAGCTTTTTGGAGGCGAGCTTTTGTTTTACCTACAGCTAGGAAATAACTGGAGATAGGAAACAAGATGTGTGCCATAGAGGAAGCTGAGTAATAGCTGGGCCAGGTTGTTAGTTCCTCTGATGAGGCTTAATTATTAAAATGCCTGCTGTCAGCTAGTATGGAAACGCTTTAAACTCATCCTTTGCACCTTAGAATTGACTTCCACAAAGTATTGTAGAGGAAACATCTGTGAGTGGAAAACATCCTGTCACAGATAATACAAGGAAGGAGAAGTGAATATGTACTTGGCCTGCTCTCTACTTGTTTGATTGCAGGTATAATGCAATGTCTGTGCAAACACTTGATGTAGGAGTTACTGATGCCTCTTCTCTTCTCCCCTTCTAGGCAGTGTGATGCGAACTTCCTGATTCTCAAAGCAGCACTGATGTGTCTTATTCTCCTCCTTTCTTCTCTTTACCTTTCCCATGCAGTCCAAGTATCAGCAGTAGAGGTCAACACCCCGGAGGAGATGTTTGTGGAGAATGGGACAGATGCTAAGCTCCCATGCACATTCACATCTGTAGAGGTGATCAGCAGTGCAGCATCTGTCTCCTGGAGCTTTCAACCAGAGGGAGCAGCCACTCGTATCTCAGTAAGCAATGGCTGGAGGGGAGCAGACCTGGGAGGGAAGGCTGGGGTGGGTGAACAGTGGTCTTCTAAGTGGTTCTAAGGAGCAAGCAAATACTTTTTGGAGCCTCCTTCTGTGTGCCTTGGCTCCGTTACTGTGATTTTAGGGGGCTTTTTTAGAGTTGTATAAAAATAGTGCAGTGTGCTAGATCTCTGCTAAGACTGGAGTGTGCAGTGACCGCAAAATACAGTAGTTACTCTGTTCGTCTTAGGAGAGAGGTGTTGGTTTGGAAGCTGTATGTCTGGGAATCTTGTAAATCCTCTATCCTTTTGCATTTGGCTGACTATGGCAGTCACAGAATTTGGATTACCACTGTAATTGCAGTGTTACATTGTGTATTGTGCATGTTGTTTATTTTGCTTTTTACTGTATAGCCTCCTTTTGAAAGGGTTTAAAGTACGACCAGTCTCCCTGGTTTCAGAACAGAATTGAATAGCTCAAATCAGTAAGCAGTTACATCCTCTTTTTATACTTATTTGACAAGTAAAAGATCAGGCTAGCAAGGAACTTAGGCACATAATATTTGTCATTTCTCAGTTCCTGTATGTTTGGCCCAGGTGGGCTCAGATCCTCTGGATGTGAATCTTCAAAGAAATGGCTTTGATAGGTTGATAGCTGTCTTCTTCCTATTCTTCCTCAGACACTTCTGCTTTTTTCTCGTTCCTTGTCCTGAGTGAGAATTTAGAGGAAGCAGAACAAGGAACTCTGGGGCAGCTTTGGAGATGTGGGGGCAGCAGGTTGCTCAGCCTGTTTGTGTTTGTCTCCTTCCCTCTGCTGCAGACACGAGCACGTTTAAACTCTAGGAGCCCTTCAACGCTCAGAGCAAAGACAGTCAAAACCAGTGTGTGAGCATCTTGCTCAATATATAGAGCTCTGAACAGCAAGCTTTTGAGTTCTCAGTGAAATAAATATTTAGTTTTGAAGAGGGAGCTCTTCCCATTGGGAATCCAAAGCAGTAGTTGGGTAGAAGCTTACGGAAGTAGGGCATATTTCCTGCCAGTGTTGAACAGGATGGGTGAAGAGAAGCCATCTGTTTGTGTGTTTTCCGCTCCCCATATATCCTGTTTTGCCGTTCCCTTTCTGCATCACTGTCCAGTTGCAGGAATACAGCCTCAGCACATAACATTGTTTTTGGAATTGAAGTCAGTTCAGATGTTCTACCTGGATGTAGCTATCAGCACAACTGAGAGAAAAGCAAATTATCCTTGAGCAGAAGTGACCCAGCACAATTTGATGTCAGTTCCTTTTGAGGAATTTCTTTTGAGGGTCTGAGGAAGGTATAGAGGGGATGTTTATTTATGAGCCCAAGTCATGGCGTTGCATAGCTTCGTAGGTGTGAATTTTAAAGATCAATCTCATGATCAGCTTATGTCTGAGCTAAGCCTATGCTTCTCTTGACAAGGATCCTGTGCCTCTTTAGAATCATGCTGGCAATCTTGTGGCTGTGTGGTGAGGCTGTCTGGACTGGGAACTTCCCCTGCTTGTCCCCTTCCCTCACCACGTGTTGAAAAGAAGCCTCGTGTTAAATCTCTCCACCGTAAGCAAGGGATGGTTTGAATCACTTAGTTTGTGTTTCAGGACATATTTTACTTTGTGATTTCTCCTCCTCCAGGTGAGGGCATCTAGAGTGCTGAGGAATTTGTCTTGGTCTTCTAGACTTCAGTGGGATGACATCCCTGTCCACAGGGGTGTGGTAATGCAGTGCTGCTTTGTTAAAGGTGACAGTCCAGCTGGAAAAGCTGTAGACTTATGCAAAGTGCCTCCAAAATGTTGACAGATGACTGTGTGCTTGCCAACTTTCTACCACATGAAATAGCTTGTTGGATTTATGTTAATCTGTAGACAACAAATAAGATTGACTGCAGCATGGCAGGTGGCCATGATGTGCACATACCTGATCTGGACAAAATTTGTTCTGCCAAGTGATAAGGCCTGATATTCAGGTCTGATAGAGAGGGTGTTGGAATAGCAAACCTGAGATCAAGGGCAGGAAAAGGAAAAGGAGATGACTTGAATGGAAATATGATTGTCTTGTAGGCAGTCTGTTCTGCTTTGTAAATAAGGCAGGAGAAAGAGGAAGCTGGATTATTGTCTTAAATTTCTTTCATTGTTGTCTGGAAACTGAAGGGATTTCAGGTTGATTATTGATTAGCTTTATCTTGCTGTCTTGCAGGATATCCAGTTAAGAAAGAATGTGCTCTTGCAATTCTCCTGCAGCCTAGATGCCTCTCTTAGGGTATCCATGTGTTTGAAAGCAGAGTTGTCCTGTAGAAGTCTATGCACTTCTACTGCTGTAAATTCCAATTGTGGGCAGGTATAATTAGGAAATACTCAGTTCCTCCTTAGTCTGTACTAAAGAGGTTTATTCTTCAAAGATTTTGGTCATGTATAGGGAGTGCAGAGCCAATGTGCAGCTTAGTCACTTAACAACTGGGAAAAAGTTATATTTAGTTACCTGAAGGTTTCTGGAAAACAGCTAGATATACTCTAAATTGGTCATGGGATTTTCTGAGGGGGTGGAAGTAAGGGAGAGTATTGCATGTTAATTTAGCTGTGCTTTAGTTGCAAGTAGCACACAGCAAAACACAAGATAGGAGACTTGGTATCCTTTTTGTGCTGGGATGCAGGTGGCTTCCTGTGCCTGAAGGACAGCTGTGTTCCAGGACTGTTCTATCCTTTAATTATTAACAGGTTACCAGTTTTTTTTCTGTCCCCCACCTCCTTGTCTGCAAAACTCTGTCCTCTGCAAAACAGGAAAAAAACCTCCCAACCACAAAACAAGTCAAAACCAACAGAAAACTGAAACTTGCAGTCTCTTGTGCTGGTATGGCTGAGGTGCAGGCATGGTTTTGCGATCAAGAGGCAGCAAGGCGGAGTGAAGTGGTGAGGCAGGAGGAGAAAAACCTCCACTACTGGCTGTGTGTAACACAGTTGGTTCTGAGAGAATGCTGTAATAGTGGGAGAAGCATGGTAGCTCCGTAATTGCTAATTGGATTGTTCTTATATCCTCTTTTCCTTGACTGCAGTTTTTCTATTACTCTAATGGGAAGTCATACCCTGGAAAGGACATACCATTTAAAGACAGGATCACTTGGGCTGGAGATCTTAACAAGAAAGATGCTTCTATCACTATATCAAACATGCAGTTCCGGGACAACGGCACGTACATTTGCGATGTCAAGAACCCACCTGACATTGTTGTCAAACCAGGAGAAATCCGAGTTAGAGTTGTGGAGAAAGGTATTCACCCTATATGATTTTTTTCCTTCTCACTTGTTTTTTTTTTTCCTCCTCCATTCCTTTGTTATATCACTTTTATTGGGGGTGGGGGAGTAGCCTGGAGGGAACAATTGTTTTTTAAATGATCTTCTTTCAGGTCCTAATAATGGAACCAGTATCTGTCAGCTGTTTAAAAACTGTGTGTCATACCCTTTTCCTCTATCCCTACTAGTTCCTGTGGTTTAAACAATTATTAGCAAAAGCTGATGGATGGCTTGATGAAAACACATCTTCTCATTTTGAAGTCATATATATATATATATTTCCTGCATTGTGCTGCATCAAGGGTTAGCGTGACTTTTGAAATCTGGTGAGCAAGGAGAAAAAGTAGCAGATTCTTCTTTTTGAAACCCTTCTGGTGTATATAATCGAATGCAAAACTCTGAATCTGGTCCAAACATACAGAAAGTGAAATGCTTCTGTGTTCCATGCAAAGGTGTTTGTGTTTGGGTGTGCCTTCAGTCTCTTTTACTCAGGTATTCTCAAAGAATACACGGCAGCTCTTACAAACTTCAGGTCCTGGCTTCTTGAAGGCACATGAGGCTTCTGGTTAGCATTTGGTAACACCTGTCACAGTTTAAGAGAGCTTAGATTCTGTTTGTCAATTTGGCTCTTTATTTCCCTTGATCATCCAAAACGTTTGTTCTACTTCAGCTGGAGGTCAGCCAAAATGTGATGTTTTGTACAATGAAATGATCGTTACAGTAATTGCATTTTCAAATTTATAATTTAGGAAGGACAAGAATAAATGTTGAATTCATAAATGGCAGTGCTGATGCAGCTATTCCATGAGATTTTAATATGTCAGGGAGGATACCTATCTATGTGTCCTAATTGGAATGATACTGCTGCTAGAGCAGGTGCATACCCCTGCTCACAAAGTCATTCCATGTTCTTATGTAGGCAAAGTCTATATCTAACTTCTCTCTTCATGGAACGGTTTGGGTTGTGGAGGTCCAACCATCACTTGGAACTTTCTGTTTCTTGGAAATTTGAAGCCTGTATAGAGTAGGGTCTGTTTATTTTTTCACAATGGTAGTCACTATGAAGAAGCAGTAAAATAGCTGCCGGTTTGACAAAGTCAGGCTGTCTTGGGAAAGCCTTTTCAGATTTTAACTCAGGTTAAGCAACTAAAGACTGACTTCAGCACACTAATTCAGCTGATATTTTTCAATAGGCTTGCATGCTGGCTTCCCCAGAGATGTGGCATCTGGATTAGAGAATCTCACTGATTGTGAAGAGAGCCTTGTATGTGAAATACTTCTCACCATGAGAAAAATTCTGCAACAGTTGTCTTCAGATTCTTAGGAAGACTCTGAAAACAGATTTTCAAGCTCTTGCAATAGGTTGTAACTCATCCTGAAGTGAGCTGGAGCAGTTTTTTCAATTGGAATAAATACATGATGATACTTGTCTGTATTGTCTTTTTACTATGCGTACATGTAATGGCTCTGAATCCTATTTCTGGTATTGTAAAATGTCCAAAGCCACATTAATTCTTTGCACATTTAAATGATCTAATAGATAATAGGTTAGCTTTAGATTTTGGATTAAACATTTAACAAGTTCCATGGTGGCCTAATTTTTAAAAATTGCCAAACTAACACAGCTGATTTTTACTGCAGTACCTACATGATGTTTGCACAAACAGCTCCATCAAGTGTGTTCGAAGAATTCTGCTGGCAGGGATGAAAAGCGAGACTGTTTTTTTGATAGACTGTCTGAATCTGGAAAGGACTATCATTCAAAACCTAAACAACAGAAATTTGTAGGGAATTCCAAGTTCTTACACTAGGCTGACCCTACTTGTAACAGGAAGCTGCTTAACACTTGTGTTCAAGACAGCTTGGGTTACCTGGAGGTGGTCCATCTTTGGTCTGAACACACATGGGGGAAAAAATTAGAATGGTAGGAAAATCTTCATACTTAGGAGCAATGGAAACTTCACTTTCCTGCATATTTTGTAAAACTTATACTAACATGCTCTCCATGAAAGGGAAGCTCAGTGATACTTAGTGAAAAATGTTCTCTGAATGGCTGGATTTTTGATTTGTGTTGAGCTGTTAACTTAAATACTGGTTTTTAGAGCTGGTGTTTGGTTATGTAGCTGGGACTGTCTTTTACAATGAAGTCATTGGCTGCTCTGGAAGTGCTTATGAGGAATTCATGTAACTGAGGAATGCTGGAATATATAGGGACCATTTTCTGAAAAGCAGTAAAGCCAAACTCTTAGTTTCACATGCAAATACTAGCATTGTTTATACAGTCTTAAAAACCTTTGTTAACAGAATGTAACTGTTGTCCATCACTCAGATTCAACCAACCAAAAAAACCCTCTGTCGTGGTTTGACACTGGCCCCACTCCAGGCACCCACAAGAGTCACTCGCTCGCCCTCCTTTGCCACAGCTGGGCAGAGGAGGGAAAAGGAAAAAAAAAAATTAATGAATGCTTCATGAGTGAGATAAGGACAGGGAGAAATATTTTAAGGGCAAAACAAGCTCAACTTAAGTTGGGAAGTGAATTTTATTACTAACAGA
>VZRX01009250.1:26764-140008 GCA_013398075.1 Notiomystis cincta | reverse complement strand
CGCCCCGCCTCCGGAGCCGCCCCGCCCCGCCCGCCGCTCCGGGCCCGCCCCGGGGACGAACGGGGAACGCGAAGCGTTTTTGCGTTATTCTATTCCAAAAGTCAGCTGGGTACGGGCTGCTAAGGTAGAAAAGTTATCAGGGTGCTGGGGAAGCTCAGCATCAGTCCTCTTACATACAGCCTAATAAAACTTTCTGATTAATTTATAAATTTTTCTGCAATCCTCTTCTTTTTGTTTTGTGTTCAACATACAGACTCCACGTATTTTTTCTTTTATCTCCCTCTTTTTTTTCCGTGTATATCCATATGTCCTACCAACTACACAGGATTGAAATCATGCCCCCAAAAAGAAACAGTTTCATCTCTCCTGAGTTTTTTTCACTCATACATGAGTATGTAACAACAAATGCTTTATCACAGTATAAAATGTAATATTGCAAACATACAACCTTGTTGTACTGTGAGGAATATTTTTCATAAAAGTATTGAATAATCTTAGAATATCCCAGAAACTACAGAAATGTTTTTGGAAGAAAGCAGGGCATGTGAATGGTTATGGTGGTGTATTTTTATCAGACACTCACTGGCATAAAAATCAGCATTGGGATTGAATGCGGACACAGCAAAGGAAAGGAAAGCAATCCCTGTGGCTTAGTCTGATAATCCTCTGAAAGTAAATTGGCCCTACTCTAATCAACATAGTGGTTGGAAGAAAAGTGAAATCATTTCACTTCCAAGATCATAAATACCCAGTGACAGAAGGTGTCCTTGAGTGTTCCAGTCCGTGGCTATTTCCTGTTTGATGCGTGTCTCCCATGCTGCTCATTCAGCCTTTTTTTGGCAATGAAAACAAAAAAACCCAAGCCTGCTTTAATTAATGAAGTCCAGTTTCACCTAGCTTGCCCTGCTGTGATAGTCCTGTTCAGAATGTTACCTGCTCTGCCCTCTGGGGAGACTGCTCTGTTCCCTGTTGGAATGCTGGCTTGCAGGGCTCCCTTTCTGGGCTTGGCTGTCCGGACCCCAAACTGGGGAGGCTGAGGAACGCATCCCCTTTCTCCCAGGAGTGTCACTTTGTTTTGAACTGGTCTTCTTTTAGAAATACTACTGCATTCTGTTCTAATTTTCCAGAGCCCCCTAATCTTCTTCCAGGCTCTTAATGATGTAGTTGATAATAGGATTGCTGGTATTAATTTGGAACAATAATGCCAGCTGCTTGCTTGGTGGCTATTGGCAGAGGGGTGACCTTGCAGGTCAGCTAAGCAGAACTGGAAGTGCTTTGATCTGATCTATACAGAGCCAGATCCGTGCACCCGACCGAGAGGAGCGAGCGAATTCTCTCCCCATGGGAGGCTGATTCTTCTCCCAGGAGCAGGGAGCACAGCATGGCGGTGGCCCTGGACGCAATCCTCGCTCGGATCAAGGATGTTTGTAAAAGGAACGGCTTGCTCATCCTCTCCGTGCTGTCCGTCACCATCGGCTGCCTCCTGGGGTTCTTCCTGAGGACCAGGCGACTCTCCCAGCAGGTAAGGGCGGCTCACAGCACGTCCCCGCGGGGGAAACGCCAGACTTACATAACAAAAGACATATGGAACTCGAGAAACTTCAGGGCGGGCTTGTGAGGGTTAAAGTCACGTGTATGTCTTCGTTAAAATGGTTTCGTTTCATCTGTTTGTCAATCTGCGCTCTTCTCTGGGTCTTTTCACACATCCTCACACAATGGGTTGGCAGAGGGTTCTGGTCTCTCCAACACTGGGAAGCGTAGCAGGAGCACATTAAAATGTTGCAGGATAATATGGATAATATGGATAATATTAGTGGCCATTTAAGCTAGGTGAAATGTAGCACTGCAGAAACTGGCAGTGCAATATATTGCATTTTAGACTCTTTTGGAACACATACAGCTAAAGAAAACACTGGGAATATTTTTCAGGACCAGATGCACAAGGGTGCAGATGTTTATATCACACCAGTGGTGTTCCATATTAATAAATTTGAGATTTCCTGTCATTAGCAGAACAAGTTACTGAAGTCACTTGGGGAATTCTCCCCCAGCACACTTCAACTAAGTCCTTTGCTGGTGCCCATTTCTGCTGTATCAGTCAGACAGATTATAAACATGCATTAATAAATGCACTGTTTGAGCACAAAATAGAAATCTCAGTTAAAAAACAAGGCATTTAGTAAATGCAACTAAATTAAACTAACTCAATGCTACAGCAAACCACTGTCTGTCTGAACATCGTTTGTGTCCAAGCCATAGCTTCAAAAACATCTTGGAAAACACACAAAAAGCAGAATGGAGAGATTATTCAGAGCAACTGGTTAAGAGTATTCCCCAAGAGATGGCACATTTCATTTTTGTCTTCCTTTGTAAAGGAACGAACAATGCAGTGTGTTTATTGAGTAAGAACACATTATGTAATCTAATTAATTTTTAAATAACCTTTTAAAGCCTGCTATCTTTGCACCAAAGGTGCAGATTTTAGCAGTGTTGTCTGATCCACAGCTCTAGCACCACTTGTGAAGACAGCCAGTCTTTAGCCCAAAACAATAAGCATCTCTCCATGTATTTCCAGGAAATTAGTTACTTCCAGTTTCCTGGTGAGTTACTGATGAGGATGCTGAAAATGCTGATTCTCCCTCTGGTTGTCTCAAGGTAAGTGAAGACAATGACTGTTCTGATAACTTTTGAAGTTTCCTAAATGAGATTTGTCATCATGCTGGTTGAGTTGTGACTGAATTAAGTGACAGTGCCAGAGGCATCACTGCTGCTGTACATTCACATTTATAGTGGAGCCAAGAACATTTGTTTTAATTGATAGGATCATTTCTGCCATACATCATTTCTACCTCGTACAGGCATTACTTGCTTTCAAATTAATGTGTTGGGGTTTTTTTTTTATTTGTTTTCTTTTTCCCTTGTCATGGGAGGACTTTTCCTTCAAGCTACTAAGAATTTAAATATATGGAATAAATAACCCACCTTATCAAAAAGCCTGCCTTAAATCTAAACAATTGAAATAATACACTATACAAATATGGTGAAAAAGCACAGTTAATTCGCAGTGTCCTGCAGTATTTTGAGGTGTGCTGTAGTATGATAAATAGTGAAAAACCCCTGTGTCTCCAGTGAACTAATAATATATTGCTGTCTTCATGGAAGTGAAAGTGATTTCTTGGTGCATTAAGGGTAGAACCTTTAGTGGTGGCACTTTACTGGTAGCAGAATTAATGATCTCGATGCTGGTACTGACGGATGGTGCATGGTAGCTGCCTTTCCAGAGGGAAGGTGTAACTTAGGGCAGGCTCTTCTCTGTCTTCCCACTGACTGCACTCACAAAAACACACCAGGCTGGATGGCCAAAACCTCTCTCAGGTGCCCAAGGCTGAGAGGTTTTTAAAGAGATGGAAAATAACAAAGGTAACTTCACCAGAGCTGAGAAAAAATTACTGCAATATTTGGTTCCAGTTCTGGAAGCAGATACATACACCAAAACCTCATCTCTCACTTTGAGAAAAAACCAAATTTCTAGTCTTCAGATCACTGACAGTTGCTGAAAATGAACATGATTAACAGCACTCATTTTATTTTTAAATCATCTACCCTTATATCTGCCTTCTCATGGATTTTCACAGAACAAAGCTGAGTCATGGTGCTTTGTGCCTGAATCTGGTTTTGTAACCATAGACTCACACCTGGTCCTGGCCCACTCATCTAGAGGTCACCAAGACAAAACATGTAAGGAGGTTTTTTTTTTGAGAGGTGAAAGGAGAGTTTTCCAAAGAAAACAAGAGTCTTACATGAGGAAGTGGCATAGTAAGGAGGGCAGAAAAGGGTTGAAGCAGATTTACGTGTCCTTCCCTAAAAGGTGTAGTTCTTTAGACTCTTTTGTATATTTAGAGACGTTAGGAAGAGCAGCAGCACAGCAGGAAAGAGCTGCTCTGGCACAACCTGTGGTGGCTTTAAGTTGCATGGAGATGTGACACCTCTGAGCCTCACTGTCACAGCAGCTGCACTGTGTCCTCTGAGGAGGAAAGAGAAGAAACTTTACAAACCTTCAGAGAGGTTCAATTCTCCTTGCAAGACAGTGTGGGTCCATCTCCCTGAATAACAAACCAGCAGTGCCTACTATTGCAAACTAAAATGGCAGGGTTTGCAAGAAAAATTACTCCAGATATAATGACATTCTTGTACAGTTTGGGCTTTTTTGGTTGGTTGAATTCTGGTTTGGTTTTTCTTTATAACAAGCACAGTGTTTTCCACACATGCATTTCATAAAATCAGTAAACCAGTACTCTGTGTTTTACCAATCTGCATGCACATTTAAACTACATTTCTTTGTGGATCTGGAATATCCTCAACCTGAACTGCCAGAGCAATGGCATTTAAGTTTTTTAAATTACTCTTTAATTTACAAAAGTCGGGAGCACAGCACCATAAAAAGAACTCTAAATATTGCTCTCCTATTTGAAATTAATGCAAGTTTTTCTTTGAACACACAAGTAAAGAAATTACTTGGAAAGGAAAGAAAAAGTGAGAAAGGAAGATTAAAAGAGGGACTTAGTGCAAACTACCCTGTTTCCAAGTCCAGAGTTTATCTTGAAGGTTGTAGCAGAAGTAAAAAGTGGCAACTGCATGGGTCAGAAGACTGACAATAGACTAGAAAATCTTGCACTTACAGACCACTAACACAAATCTAGCCTTAAGCAGAAATGGCTGAAAATTTGTACTCCTCCTCTTGACCTGACTGTTAGAGAGCTAAAACAGGAACCTTGCAGATTGTATTCATTAGGAATGAGAAAATTATGATACAGTCAGGTATCTCTGAATGGTGTTTATTATAAAAGTTCTTTGGATGCAGAGGAAATCCCTCAAATAACAGGAGACTGTTTCTTCAATGTACACTTCCTTGTTTTCCTGAACTTTGTTCCTGCTCCTGGAACTGCTCTATCCTAGAGCTCCTGTACCTGTTTCTGATGTCTCCTGTCACCTGTGGTCTTACTTCTTTCTTTTCCCACAGATAGAAAAAGTCTTGGAATAACAACCACTACCCATTAGCCTGCCAGTCTGAGCCCTGCATGAGCTTTTGTTTTTGTTGTGGCATGGACCTTCATTAAGGCTGGGGGTGGATATTATTTCAGTTATCTGGTTACATAAACAAGCTTCATAGTGTCATAGAATGACTCTGAAATAAGTATTTATTTATTGCCATCCTCTGCCTGAGGTTTAGCCCTGCTCATACCTATTAGTATCCCCTGTGTATAGAGTTTGCTTTCCTCAGCTGTGAGAGCAGGCACCCACACAACACTTCTGTTAGCAAGATACAGGAAAAAACCTATGCCAAATAGTTGACAGTTTGTGCCTGCTCAAGGCATACTCAGTACTGGAGCCTTACAAGATCAAATTTTAGACTCTGTAGTTACGAGATGTACACTCCTTACTTTATGTGTAAACACAGGATACTGCTGTAAACCTGGGAATGGAAATATTAACAGAGCTCGGAGAGAACAGGAGCCGAATCTGAATTCGTAGTTACTCATTCAGACACTGCCAAAGCTCTCACTGCAGCTGGACAAGGGGATGTCCTCAACAAGCCTGAAAGATCGGCTGCAGAGGCTCTGAAGTTCCCTGATTCTCTTTGGGACAGAGGCTTCGATCCTCATTTGACAGGGGCAATGCAAATAGTATATTTTCCTCCTTAATATGCAAAATGTTTCAACCTTCAGCACATCTCAGGTTTTCCAGCAGACACGCGCACATTTCCCGTGCATCCTGCCCTGAGAGTTCTGTTTATCAAACCCTCCAGGCAGCTCCCGCTGCTCAGGTTTGTTAAACGCCCTTTCCTTGCCCCTCCGGCACTCCCGGCGCGGCCGGAGGCTCGGGCAGTGATACCGGCAATGCACCCTGCGGCCACCAGGCGGCTCTGCGGGGACACCGAGGAACCGCGCCCCGCGCCCGAGCCTGCCCGGGACTGCCGGTACCACTGCCCGGTCCTGCATCCCGGGACTGCCGGTACCACTGCCCGGTCCTGCATCCCGGGACTGCCGGTACCACTGCCCGGTCCTGCATCCCGGGGCTGCCGGTACCACTGCCCCGGTTCCTGCATCCCCAGGACTGCCGGTACCACTGCCCCGGCTCCTGCATCCCGGGGTTTCCCGGTATCATTGCCCAGGTTCCTGAATTCCGGGGATTGCTGATACCACTGCCTGGATTCCTGCATTCCAGGGGTTTCCTGGTACCACTCCCTACACAGAAAATAATAAATCTTCCACTTTCTTTCACTGTGGTTAATTATAAACTTCCACGTCTTGTTTGGCAGAGATACTTGTGCATCACTTGAGCTTCTCAACTTCTTAAATGCTTAAAGCAAATCTGATGTCAATGTCTTTGTGCTCTGCATGACACAAAAGACCGGGAAAGGAACAAAGACTCAACTTTCCCCTGAATATCTCCTCACATCTGCCAAAGACAATACCAACCCTCTGACCTGCTCCTGTCTGTGCCAGCTCCAGCACAGGCCAGCCATGCTGCCAGGCACTGTGCCACAACTCGTGCACTGTCACCTTTCCTCAGAGCATCTTTGTCCTTGTGCCCATTCCCTGCCCCATCATCTCCAGCTCATGTTGCCAGCTTTGTACTGATCAGTTCCCAGTGGGCCAGAAACTTGATTTTCAGTAAGCATGAGTGCTTTGACTTAAGCTTTTTGTGGAGGCTGGTGCAGAAACCTGATCTGTCACAACTTCGTAGTTTTGAAGAATCATATTCTATGTAAAGTTTCACAGACCTTACGGGAACTCTCTGGGAATGGACACGTATTTAGTAAGGGCTCTCACACAAAGACTGTTTGACTGCACAAGCCTTGGTTGTTCAGAAGAGCAGACTAAAGCCAGAGTTACACAGGTTTGTACCAGCTGAACCTGTCCTGTGCCTACCTATATATGTAACAGAAAGTTTTATCCTTTATTCCAGCACCCTCCTTGTTTATGTGATTAAGCTTTTATCTGGAAAGAGATACAGGGCCAAGTTTTCTAAGACTGTGATTAGCAGTGAGCAGTGAGAGTGCTTGTGGGGAAGAATTGTCAGGGCAGACTTGAACTGTTCAGCTGTTTTAACAGGCTGGTTACCCCAGTGAATATTCCCTTTGGAAAAAGCAGTTTAGTTTTTTAAGCCTAGGAAGATTACTACATTTTGTATTTATTTACCACCAGCCATTTTCTAGATGTTTAAGAAATACTGAGTAGCAGAGATTTGATCCTTTTCCATGAGCAGATCCTGTTAAAGAAATATTATTCCCTTTATAGTCAAAGCTAAAGAACTTAGTTTTCCTGTATTTTTAAATATTTTTTTTTAAAAAGCCTGTTCCTCTGAGTATGTTGTGCCTGGCACAAACAAGTATATGCTAATAAAATTTTATATTTATTGGAAGGCCCATTTGGGGGTAGTAATAAATATTAGTTACTATTTTGGTTGTGCTGACGAATTAAACACAGTATTCTAAATATAGCACTGTCTTTCTTCAAGGGGATTCCTGTCCATAATGCCATCAGTTCTGGTAATCCTTCATCCTTCTGCTCACATTCCCGAGTTGGTGATTCTTACTCATGCTCTTAAATCCTAGTATTTAATTAGAAACTTCTCTTTTTAGTACTCTTTTCCCCATATTTTTTTTCCACAGCTCTCTGATTTGGGGAACACACTGATATTTGAACATCCCACCAATGACAAATATTGCTCAGTGTGATTTAATGGAATTCTGTCATTGTTTGGCTGTACTGGGCCATACCAAATTGACCATTGGCCTGGGCAGATTGTGTTGGGCACTGTTTGCTCTCAGCTGTAGATGAAACTGGTGATAAACCACACACTGGAGGCTGTGTGTCTGTTTTGCTACTTAAGCTCACCATTTGTTAGGGATGAAAAGTTTGACTCAAACTCTCCAACACTGTACTGCAATTGGCAGTGAGAACAAGCTGTTAGCCCTTTCCTAGGATATATCATCTCAAGTCTTTATTGTGGAGAAAGTCAGTGTAGAGATGTGAGTTTTAAGGAGATGACTCAAGGGAATAAATACATTTACTTTCAGAGTGAAAAGCAAAACTACTTGGATGAAACTGAAAGAGAAGGATTACCCAAGGGTAAAAAACCAGTCTGAAAGCAGTCTCACTTGACACTATTACACTATTTTCAGTTCTCCATATTGCTATTATATTGCAGAACTGGTGTCAGATTACCCTAAAAGTCCTCATTGGAGATGGCTTCAGCTTGTAGAGAAAACTTTTATCCTTCCTCCATGCCTCAGACATCTTCAGAAGCTTCTGCACATTATTATCTAGAACATCTTCAATGTTCTTAGCTGTGTTTAGGAATATTAAAGTCTGATGGTCAGATCCAGTAGTGTTTTCTAGTCTTTTCTTTTGTTCATGAAGCCCAGAGGTCCAGACTGTTTCAGTGAAAAGTGACATGTTGCAGTTACACTGTCATTGGAATGACCAAACTGGACCAACTCGGTACAAATTATTTTGGGAGTGTCAGTAGGGATCTAGTGATGTGTGAGAGGAATCTGTGGTCACAGAGTGAATGGGTGTGGAAAGCACTGAAGTGATTACAAATGGGGTATGAACTGTTTGTGACCTGACAGAATTTTTCTGTAGTCCTCTGAGAGCTCTAAAATACTTAGTGTCTCACAAAGGAATGGGAATGACATGTGGAGCTTGAGGGGCTGGCTGGATTCCCTCTGTTTCCTTAGACAAAAAACAGTTGAATAAATCTGACATTTGCTTATAATCCAAATTTGTGTTTCAAATGCTTTTGCTTTTTCCTTCACCTAAAAATGCTTGAAAGAACTGACAGAAGAGAAAAAGTCAAGTATTAATAAGATTCTTGGCTCCTTATACCATGTCAAGCTGCACATCCATATTTAATAGGTAATTTGGGTTTTGCATCCTGACCTCTGAATTTAGGAAACACCTTTTTTGTATCAGAATAGCTGAAGTCAACAAGCCAACCTGAATTCTGCATGAGCTACACTGCAATCTCCTTTATCAGTCAGTGACCAAAGGTTGCTGTTCATCCCTTCCAGCACTCTCAGATGTGTCACAGTAACCTCACACATGCAGGTGACAGAGCCTTGACCTTCACTGTGTGCTGTACAAAGTCCTGCCTTGTTTACATTAGTCCATAAAAGCAGATATCCTATTGCACAAGAAGGAGAAAATAAAATGCATTATGTGAATTCCTGGCAGGATTTTTGCTGTGTATGTCAATTTGTCATTAAGAGTTACAAGTGTTAGATGATAAAGGAGATATCAACACTTTGGGTAAAAAATAAAAATCTTACTATTTTATAAAGCAATTTAAGAAACAAAATCTCAAAATTATGCATGTTATGATGTATTAGAAATGTAGATTGGTTTCTTTCCTAGCAGCCTAGCAGTAAATTTAAACATAATCACTGCAAACAGTGTATTGCAGACAGTGAGATTTTCTAACATGTTTTTGTTGCTTGAAGATCAAGAGCCAGATTTTCCATCATGCCTGACACCTTTGGGCTTCCACTGTGTTTAGTAAAATAGCTGCATACTGAGGCTCTGAAAAGTGAATTCACATTTCATATGCTATTTACAGCTGATAATCCAACCATACAGAAACTGCTGCAGCAGTCCTGTTTGGAGTACAGCTACCACTTTCTGCATTCGAGCTTTTTTTGACCTTTGACATGATTTCATTTATATCAAGATATCTAAACTTTTAAAAAGCTGTTTGCCATTACTTGATTTGCACAGGAGATGAACCTTAGTAGCCCCTTGGACCTTCAGGAGGATTCTAGACTTCACAACTCCTTTGAAAATCATGCTGTGAAATTTTTAATAATACAAGATATTGGGGGTCATTCCACTGGCCACAGGGACTGAGATATCCCTTAGTTGTGTTGAGATGAGCAGAGGGCTGCAGTACACCAGGAGTCTGCAAAACTGCTCTAACACATCTCTGTGAGGAAGGGCAGACCATGGGGTAGGGTGAAGCAGAGACAGGGCTGGGCTGTGACCTCCCCACCACTGCCACTGCCCTTTCTCTATTGCAGCCATGGCAGTGTCTCCCTCTGTAGGTGCTTTTCATATTAGAAGAAAGCAAAAGGATATCCTGAACTGATATCTGATCTCTCTTTTTCACTGCTGAAATAATCTTAACTACACTGGAGACTAAGATCAAAACAAGCATTATACTATAAAAAGAGCCAGATAAGGTTTCTTATCATTTTCTTTCATTACTGTAGAGAGTTTTCTTTTCTCTGTTGCAAACATTACTCTGTAAATGGTGCCCCCATGGAAGTGAACAGCCTCTTCTGAGAGCACAGACAGCTGGGCACAGATGAGGAAAAGTGTGGTGGTTCACTGCAATACAGAGATCTCATCAGGCAGATCTTTTTTTTTCACTGTAAGTGGTTTGTCTGTTTAAAAGTGCCTTAATTTCTCTGTTTCCATGTCTATAAAATGGAGATACTGCCTTGCTGTGTGGGAGGAGGTCCCACTGGTGAAGCATTTTGAGATGATTAAATGGCTTGTGCTATGGAAATGCACTTTATTATCATGTTGGGACTTGAAGGCACTGACCTTGACAGAAAGGTGAGCACCAGCCTGCCTGCCTGATCAAGCAGCATTAGTGGAGCCAGCACTTCCCTTTCATGATGCTCAACTGTAATATAATCATCTCTAATGTAGCTGTTAGAGGCACTTCCCAGCCTCACTGGAGAACTTGCCCAGGAAGGTCTTTTCCACGGCATGCAATTACAAAATGAGAATGGGAGCGAGGGAAGGGGATGAATGAAAACAAACATCATTCTAGGAACAACTGTTGGTGGTTAATACTTGACCATTACTTCTTGACAGGATTAATGTCTTTCTAATCACACTAATCCCTTCTGATAACTTTATCCATAATCCATCTATTTCAAAGCAACATCCAGATGGCTTCTGGTGGAGAGGAAGACAAAATAAACATGCAGAAAAGAATGGGGCCTTAGCAGCAGCTTCTTGTATTTTCCCTTTCTGGGGATATAGGGTTTGATCCTGAGACAGGTCAAAAAATGTGCTTTCATCAGAGAGCAACAGAAAAACCTAGAGAATTGCAGAGAGTACAGAAAATTCTACTTTTATTTGTAAATAAAATACCTGATGTTTATCTGTGACAGCCAGAACAAACCTAGAGGTGCTCAAAAGGGTTTAGCTACTTGTTTGCATGGGACTAATTAGATTTCCAAGATATTGGAAGGAATTCCCTTCTTCTTCACATCAAAAATTCTATATTAGTTTTGGGGATTTTACACAGATTTCCCTCAAAGCAGACATGAAACTTAGTACTTGACTCTTTGGTTCGTACAATTGCAAATACTTTAAACAATGTAGAAACTGACTTTACCTTTTCAATTAGTCACATATAATTCCTAGAATTGAAGATGTCTTCCCCTTCCCTTTAGACTTGACAGGTTTTTTTCTATACAAGCTAAGAAATGGTCTCTGAACATTAAATTACAATTTTGTGGATTTTTTTTCCCTAGACTGATTAAAGGAGTGAGATGTGCTGTAACTATTTAGAAAAACTGCAGATTGTTTTTTATTGTCTTAATCCTGATTTTTCCATTTGGCAATCATTAAAACATTTTATGGAAGCTACACATGAATCATATGTGTGGAAGCTACTTAACTACACAAAATCTCAAATGATTTCAATCTATGAATCAAATATTTGCCCTGTTCTTTTGAGGCCAACCAGATTCTAAGGTTTGACAAGAATTAAAGGTACACTGTTTTCCATTCCAGTGTGTTTCATGAGAGCCTAGCAGTGGAAGCCAGGGGACTGGCTTAGAAGAATCCTGGGAAACTCTTAAGGAAGTTTTTATGAAGCCAAGAGCCTCTGATGAAATTAAAGGGAAGACCCTTAGTTTAAACTAGCTGGAAGTTTATTCCTCCTGGCCTCCCTGTTCCCTAGGAAGTAAGAAGAGCACTTTTTCTTGTCAATCCTTTGGCTGCATTGTGTGAATGTTAGAACTGTAGAGATCAACAGTCATAAACTCCTGTGATGTAATTGTTTATTACTTACTTTGTACAATAACTGTGATAACCACTTTGTGTCTTTGTCCTGTTCCTTCTGACATGAAACATATGAAGTAAACAAAAAATAGTGAATAAATGATTATTGACTCATTCTAGTTACAGGCATTTCTTTCTGAAATGATTCTGAGCTATTGCCTAAAATGACACAACCACTGTTACCCCCCAGCCTTTGCAGAACTGGTTGCAGTGGTCCCTTCCTAAAACTGAGCCCTGCAGGCCATGGAGAACACGGGGCTTTGTCTGAGCCCAGACCTCTGTTCATGCTGCTGTCACATCACAGTTACCCCATTGCACCTCCATAGTTAATTACTTTTGAGGGCTTTCTCATCACAGCATGAACTGAGCATGACTTTATTTGGTGGCAGGATAATCTCATTACAGATGATGATCTTGTTAATGAATATCCCCAAGACAGAGCAATCTCATTATTAGCCCCCTCTGGATTTGTCACCTATGAGCCAAGGTAAGATTAGATTCCAGCTGAACAACATCCTCCCAAATCCTAAGGCACTGCATCTTGAGGCTGAGGTAACAACCCTAAAATCACCTGAACCACTGGACATATTTAATTAGGATTTTTGTCCCTAAGTACTTCTGGAAATACTTCTCAGGTGAGCAATCAAGACAGGGTTCTTCCCTCTGTTGTTCTGTGGAACCAACACAGCCCAGAGGCATCAAGGACAACAGGGACAGTGTGGCTTCACCCCAGTGCCAGTGGCTCCAGGGCAGTACCAGGGAGGGAAGGGAAGGGAACTGTCTGTCTCCTTGGCAGTGCCCTCTCCAAGGAATTGCTCTGCCTACAAGTTACAGCTCTGCTGGTCAACAGCCAGGCCTTCACACCACTGGTGTCACTGCCCTGCATAATGCATCTATAAAGAACCCTGAAAACTGTTACCATGAAAAACGTCCAACTGGTTAAAAATCAAACTGATTTAGTTTTGGGGTTTTCTCTCCTGGGAATGTGGGGGTGGAACACTGCTGTACTCTAGAACAATGTCAGTATCTACTCTGCAGCAATGAGTTGTCAAACTGGCTCAATACCCTGTGGAACCTCAGCCTGAGAGAAGAGTTCCATCTAAAAATCTAGTAACAACACAGTTTTTTTAACAAAAAGCTGTCACCTTAATTTGAGACAAATATATTTAACTTGTTTTATTTTAAAAACTATTTTAGAATATTTACTCTTCTGCATGGACTCATCCAAGGGAAATGTCAAGGAACAAAGTAGCATTCCTACTACTATATTTTCAATAGGCAGTGCTGTGTTTGTACACAGTGCTTTGCAGACATAGAGAAAGGTGGGATTTTTATCAAATCCAATGATAAACAAAAGCAAAGAACAATGGTCACAAGAGTGAGAGTTACTGAGATGCTTATTTTCTAAATTATCTAAACTCCAGTGCAGCCTTGCTCCTATAGTGTTAACAAAACCCATGCTAGATGAGAGATTGGCAATGCAGAAAAGCAATACATTTTCTTAATTAATCTAGTGGATAGCAGGAACCTAAACACTAAATCCACCCATTTGATTTCATTAAATCTACTATAAAGGTTAAGCTGCACTTTAGCATTGGCTCTTGACAACCTCTCTCAGCAGAGTGAGGTCAAGGAGATCTCATTCAAGGAGATGCAGCTTAGTGAATGTTTTTGAGAACAGGCCTGATGAACAGGTCTGTTTTGATGAGAAACACCAAACAGTAAATGTGGTATTTTATTTCACCTTTACTTTTCCTGAGGTGCATGCTTTGGAGAGTTCACAGAGAATTATCCAAAGTTAAATCTCAATTTAAAGCCCCAAAGAACACTGCTGTCAGTGGAAAGTCAAATATCAGACTTGGGTCACTTGGGAACTGCATCAGGGTCTATGTCAGAGCAGCCTAAAGAAACCTCAGGGGCCAAAGAGGGCCCTGTCTAATTTGCCTGTGCAAGAGGGCCAGTGGGAGCTAAATCTCATGGTAGAGAGTTGTATGGCTTGGCACTGGGAAATTCTACAAGCAAGAGGATGGACACTGGTCATGTTCTGGCTGTGCTGGGCAGGGAGCTGAAGGGGAAAGATCCTCATGGGTCCCTTCCAACTCAGCATATTCTATGATTTTATGACTCTGTTATTCTCTGATTCTGTGAAAAGGTTGAAGTGATCACAGCATGTTCTTTGCTCCCAACTGAGCAGCCACACTTCCCATGGAGGGGTTTCCTCTGCACCCACTGTCCCCATTTAGACTGGAGGCACACTGAATTACAGTCTGCTCCCAATGTGCCCCTGTGCCCCCTGGTAGAGCAGAAATATATTGTGCTTTGAATTGATTTAGAAAGCAAAAAAAGTAATTCTTTTAAGTAAAGAAAGGACTATATGACAAAATTGCCCCTCACTTTTTTTAACTTTGAAATTGCGGCTCTACTTCACACAGGAAGAGGTGAGGGGGTTGAATTTATGTTCTTTGGAGGTCCATTCAAACCTGAATTATTCTGTTTTCCTGAAAAATTATGGGTAGAAGTTCGTACACAGAGTTTTAATAACTTTTGCCACTGCTCCTGTGAACTGACCCAGAACTGTCCCTGGAATTTCAGGGAAGAGTCAGTAGGATTCAGTCCCCACATGTGCATCCTGAGCTTGCAAGTTCCTTCCAGTAACCAGGATCTGAGCTGGCAATTGGAAAACCCCTTCAGACACAGACTGCAGCTTTAGCATTACTGGCAAGCTTATTAAAACACTGAGATGTAGAATCAGCTGTAAGAGGAGCAGGCAGACCGGAATAATTCAGAAATTAGGCTTTCAGCTGCATTACTGTAATGCAAAATGCACACTTTGTGCTGTGTTTTCCTCCCACAGCTTGATGTCTGGGCTCGCAGCCCTGGATGCCAAGACTTCCAGTCGCTTGGGAATCATAACCGTCACTTACTACCTGTGGACAACGTTTGTGGCTGTGATTGTGGGAATAATTATGGTCTCCATTATCCACCCTGGAGGAGCAGCACAGAAGGAGAGCACTGAGGAGGGTGGAAAGCCCATCATGAGCTCTGCAGATGCACTGCTGGACTTAATCCGGTAACGACATCCGTTCTTTCTGCTTTCTGAGTGCAGCATTTTGTACACAACTGCAGGAGGAACTGTGGCCTGAGCCTAAGTTCTGAATCTAAGGGTAAATATTTTGTTGAGACTGAGGAAAAAGTAAATTTCAGAAGATGATTTTGAAGTTATCAGATGTTTATACTGGCTGTTGTAAAATTGAAATGAATGGCAACCAACCAACAACAATGGAGCAGGTCTTTTATACCCCCAGGACTCCATAAAGCCTCTGAATCTCACCATCAAATCCATTATTAAGGTCAAGGGAGCATTAAAATGTAATGATCATTTAAATAAGGGTAGACAGTTGCAATAGGCAAAACCTTAAATAAAGGAATGAAACACACATTTTTCAGAAAATAGTTCTTAAAAGTGCAGTTGCAGATGTTCATACCAATTTGCAGATAAAGGAGACAATTCGAAAGACCACTGTTGTGGGTTTTTTATTCTGCTTTGGGGCTTTTTCTTATTGGTTTTATTTTGTTTGGCAAAAGATACAGCTGTTCTTCTAGAGCAGCATTAGGGCACCACTGGAATTTAATGGCCTTGCCTGAAATCCCTTTTTGTCCCAATATTTCAGGTGCTAGAGGGATTAGTTTGTTGACTGAACATATTCTGTGCCTCGGGTTTATTTTCCTCAAACAGAAAGACCAAGTTTTGCCTTTGTTTGGTAGTTCCTCAAGTTGCTGATCTCATACTACATTGGGAAAGGGCTTTCAGGCCAAGTGTGTATGTGTACCACAAAGAATTCTCTTTGAATTCAACTTACAGAAATTAAAAATGGTGCAGTTTGTCTTTCAAAAACCCAAATTCCTGACCCTGACAGCATGTCAGCACACAAAGTACTTTAATTAGACTTACTTGGACTTCAAATCAAAAGGAAGTGGGAGGAGAAGCTCGCAAAAAAATCTTTTTTTTCTCCTCCAAGTTGCATTCAGCCAGGCCACCTGTATTTTATCAACGGCTTTGTGAGAATGGGCCAAATTATTTTAGTCACAGAGCAGCAGCAGAGAACAATCTCTTTTGTGGCTTTTCACAAAACCACCATCTTCACCTGCATTGGGAAGATACCTGCCTGTATCTCCCCAGTGACTTTGCCATGCTGGATGGATGTGCAGTGGAATTCCCACCTCTGTTTGTGACATCGGGTTAAGTCACATTATTCTGTTTCTGCTGCACAAAGAAATGTAATTCCTACACCAAGAGCAAGTCACAGGAGCTTTGAATCCCTTAGTATGGCAGAGCAGCATAAGAAGTAAAAGAGAATCTAAGAAAAATGTGACCTTAATGATTGTCTTCCTAGTGGCAGTGTTTGGGAACCATTTCTAGTGGGCTGAGCTGTTTCTAAGGCCTTGGTCTGAGACAGTGAAAGGCACAGTGGGACACACGGTGCAAAGATACATCCCAGTGGACCTTACAGCTCTGTCTGGGAAGGGTCTCCCTCACCACAGGTTCTCTCACCAGCCCAGCTGCCTTTTGAGACTCAGAGTAAGCCTGTCATGGAGATGAGTTAGATGGAAAGTAATTTGGGTTTTCAAAATCAAAATTTTCTCTACTATTGTGTTTGCAAAAAAAGACCAAATGCATGACTGGAACCCAAGATCTGAGTTTCAATCTCATCTCCTCACCTCAGTCTGGCTCCTCCCCTACAACCAGGTGTGCTGTGGTGAGGTTTGGGAACACTTTATTCCACAGAGCCTCAATGCAGGTCAAAAAACATGTCCTGATCTAAACATTTGCAAGTATCATTTATATTTCACTTTCCACAAACTTTTACCCAAGCAAATCGTAAGAGCTTGTGTGCACATTTCAGGTATTCAAGTTTCCAAGCAGGCATGTGCTTTAGTCTGCAAAACCTTAAATTCATCACTGGTTTGGGCAGGTGGTAACAATGACAAGGTCAACAAGCCCCTCTCATTACCAAAAGTTAAAAAGAGACAATAAAGCTCAGCCTCCTTTTGCTGTGCTAAGCAGCAGCCACAGTGGCATTTTTCTACCCCAAGAGCACAAATGGATTGTTTTCATTCCTCTGCTACAGAAATAGCCACACTTTCTAAAGAAATAAATAATAACAGCAAAACTGTGGGGAATGGGCTTTCAGCCTAGGCAAACACTATGGGTGAAATTCTGGCTCTGCTGCAGTCAGTTGCAAGACTCTTAAATATCTGTGTGGAAGTCTGGATTAAATGTAATGATGTATCTGCTGGTTTGAGCTGGAAAAGCTGATCCTTCAGCTCAATGATAAATCACTTCCATTCACAGCTGGAGACCATCTTTTTCGGCCNTATTATTATTATTATTATTATTTTGCTTTATTTTGTAGATGGCATTTCCCCTTTATATTTGTCCATTAGGTAAAAAACCACAAACATACAAACATAAAACCCCAAACAACAATGACTTGATGAGGAGACAACAGTGACACTGCGCTGCATTATTCTGAAATGGCTCTAAACCTCACATCAGCCAGGAAATACATAATCAACATTCTGAATCTCATGCCTCAAAAACTGCATCCACGGTTCAAACTTTTTTTTTTTTTGCCACTCTAAACAGCTGTACTTGAAAGATTTCCTTCCTAAAGAGAACCCCAGGAGACTGGGGACAAGAATGTTCTGCTGCCTGTGGAAAATGCCCGTTCAACCAGGTGGTTCCTGTGCAGGAATCTCCCCTTGCAGAACCTCCCCCTCTCTGTTGGATCTGGGCTAAGGACAAGCTCAGGAGGCAGCTCTGACTCTGAAACTGTGCAGGAGATGCTGTTCTGGAGATGCTTCTCTATTTAGCCACCACTTTATTGCTGCATTGACACAGATGTACAAATCTGCCCTCATTTTATTCAAGGTTTCTGCTGTAAGCACTGCAAGGCTATGAAAGTATATTTTCTTCCACTTAAAGCTCTATATAATCCTCAGGCTAAGGATCAGGTTGTCTTTAAGCACCTGNGCAAAAAAATCTTTTTTTTCTCCTCCAAGTTGCATTCAGCCAGGCCACCTGTATTTTATCAACGGCTTTGTGAGAATGGGCCAAATTATTTTAGTCACAGAGCAGCAGCAGAGAACAATCTCTTTTGTGGCTTTTCACAAAACCACCATCTTCACCTGCATTGGGAAGATACCTGCCTGTATCTCCCCAGTGACTTTGCCATGCTGGATGGATGTGCAGTGGAATTCCCACCTCTGTTTGTGACATCGGGTTAAGTCACATTATTCTGTTTCTGCTGCACAAAGAAATGTAATTCCTACACCAAGAGCAAGTCACAGGAGCTTTGAATCCCTTAGTATGGCAGAGCAGCATAAGAAGTAAAAGAGAATCTAAGAAAAATGTGACCTTAATGATTGTCTTCCTAGTGGCAGTGTTTGGGAACCATTTCTAGTGGGCTGAGCTGTTTCTAAGGCCTTGGTCTGAGACAGTGAAAGGCACAGTGGGACACACGGTGCAAAGATACATCCCAGTGGACCTTACAGCTCTGTCTGGGAAGGGTCTCCCTCACCACAGGTTCTCTCACCAGCCCAGCTGCCTTTTGAGACTCAGAGTAAGCCTGTCATGGAGATGAGTTAGATGGAAAGTAATTTGGGTTTTCAAAATCAAAATTTTCTCTACTATTGTGTTTGCAAAAAAAGACCAAATGCATGACTGGAACCCAAGATCTGAGTTTCAATCTCATCTCCTCACCTCAGTCTGGCTCCTCCCCTACAACCAGGTGTGCTGTGGTGAGGTTTGGGAACACTTTATTCCACAGAGCCTCAATGCAGGTCAAAAAACATGTCCTGATCTAAACATTTGCAAGTATCATTTATATTTCACTTTCCACAAACTTTTACCCAAGCAAATCGTAAGAGCTTGTGTGCACATTTCAGGTATTCAAGTTTCCAAGCAGGCATGTGCTTTAGTCTGCAAAACCTTAAATTCATCACTGGTTTGGGCAGGTGGTAACAATGACAAGGTCAACAAGCCCCTCTCATTACCAAAAGTTAAAAAGAGACAATAAAGCTCAGCCTCCTTTTGCTGTGCTAAGCAGCAGCCACAGTGGCATTTTTCTACCCCAAGAGCACAAATGGATTGTTTTCATTCCTCTGCTACAGAAATAGCCACACTTTCTAAAGAAATAAATAATAACAGCAAAACTGTGGGGAATGGGCTTTCAGCCTAGGCAAACACTATGGGTGAAATTCTGGCTCTGCTGCAGTCAGTTGCAAGACTCTTAAATATCTGTGTGGAAGTCTGGATTAAATGTAATGATGTATCTGCTGGTTTGAGCTGGAAAAGCTGATCCTTCAGCTCAATGATAAATCACTTCCATTCACAGCTGGAGACCATCTTTTTCGGCCCAGATTGGCTTATCTTCTCAATTCATTAATTTCCTCTCCATTTATCAATTGCATATGTGCCCAGAAGTTTACACAGGAAACATCTGGTATTCTGCAAATGAAGAATGCTAAATGTACAAGTGGAGAGATGATATATGTGACATTATTGTGAGGTTTATTTTAAAGCATGAATCTTGGCATGGGGATACATGTATTCACCCTCATTGATTTCAGATTTGAAGCCACTTTGAAATGATGAAAAACATTATTTCTTGTGATGTTATATATGACATTGTCAAGTCCAGATTTTTTGGCAGGAAAGATGTTGCTAGAAATTGAATGTCTTGAATTTTTGTGTGAGATTTTTGCTTTTAGAAGTGGTTTTAATTAGAAATTGGAGAATGTACTAAATCAGCAAAAACTGAAACAAAAAACTTGTGCAGACCCTCGTGGTTATCCTAAACACTTGCAACANCTGGGCTAAGGACAAGCTCAGGAGGCAGCTCTGACTCTGAAACTGTGCAGGAGATGCTGTTCTGGAGATGCTTCTCTATTTAGCCACCACTTTATTGCTGCATTGACACAGATGTACAAATCTGCCCTCATTTTATTCAAGGTTTCTGCTGTAAGCACTGCAAGGCTATGAAAGTATATTTTCTTCCACTTAAAGCTCTATATAATCCTCAGGCTAAGGATCAGGTTGTCTTTAAGCACCTGGTGCTTTATGAGTTTTTATGGATTCATTCTCAGGATGTGCAATACTTCTGTGAGGTAGGCAAGGACCATTTTCCTTTCTTACAGCTAGAGAACCAAAAGACATGTAAAAGAAATTATCCCACTGGGGGTTGTTCAGAAAATTCTGTGGGGCCAGAAATATTCCCAGGTCATATAAGACCTGGTAGGGTTCTTGTTGTAGGAATGTAGCTTTGGGGCATCTCGATAGCAATAGCAATGAATCAACAAACATCTTTGCCTTCTTCCTGTGAGAATTATTGAAATTAACTTTATACTTTGGCCCCAAAAATAAGAGTGACATTTTAGTAGCCTTTTATGAGTTACGAAATTAAGAAAGGCAAGATACAATTTTTTTTAAAGTAATTCAGATTTTGAGTGTTTTATTCAAAACCTATTTACATATTTACAGGAATAGTGTTCAATTTAAAATATTAGGTTTAATTTTGTAGCATAATCACCTGACTAGGAGATGCCTATAATTTGAGGACAAATATTTGCAAAACTAATTCTGTGAACCAGGACCACACTGTTTACATTAGCAGTTAATATTTCCACTATATCTGTTATCTCTTATTTAGAAGGAGAGATTCTGCTGCAACTGAAATCATGCCACCTGCATTTGTCACCAAAGGAAATAAAATAAAACAAACAAGCAAACACCATAAACATTCATGTGAGGAAAGAAGTCCCAGCCAAACTGGGTTCCCCTCCTGTTTTAAATCAGGCTGACTGCAGATCTGGGCACCAGCAGGTGCAGGGTTCATATCCACTCTTGGTTTTTCTCAAATCTGACAAGACAGGGTGGCATCACAAACTTATTCCGCTTAAAAGCCCCAAATAAATCAATTCAGTGAAGGCAGACAGGATCAAATCACACCTTGACCCATGACAAATAAATTTGTACATTTCTGAAGTTTACTGGAAGGAGAAATCAGAGCATTTTGCCGCTGAATATTCAGGACTGTATCCAATTTAATAGTATGCTGAAAATCAATTTGGCTTAACCAAAAGAGGGTTTATTTTTATACCATTAAGAGTTAGAAGAGGATATAAACACTGTAGAGGATTTATGTTTTCATGGGAATCCTGAGCACTCTTTAAAATCACTTCCTTTCCCTTTTTTCAAGCTAAGGGCTATATTCTATATTATTGAAATTGTGTTTTTTGAAAATAGGACAGGAAAAACCCAGGATCTGTTGTAGTGTGGAAAAAGTCCAGGCTGTGCAGAATCAGAAATCACACCTTTAGAAGTTTACAACTGAAGACTGAATTGTATGTAGACACAATAAGATATTTAAGAGTGCATTAAATGATCCAGGTTTAAACTATAATAGAACTTTTAAAAATAACTATGCTGTATATTAATGTATCTTTTGCCAAAAGCCTCTATGTACTATGAGAGAAATATTTATCTGTCCCCTATGGCAAAGTATCATTTTTTATTCATTTCAGATTGCTAGGGGTTTTTTGTCTCACAAACCCAGCCTTATGCCAGAAATGTTCTACACTGGGACCAGGTCCTTGATTCTGGTTAATTTTTAAGAGTTCAATCTCCACAGGAGCCCCAACCTTAAGTATTTACAAAGGATTCTGAAGCCTCTAAATGTGTGGTCCCTGTTTGTCACAAAATGAATCCAACATAGAATAAAGATAATTCCATGATGGAAATCAGCCTGAGGAGATGGGCTATGAAGAGAATTCTGCTCTCTTGGTCAGGAGGCCTCAGTCATAGAGGGGGAGGTGCACAGGGGCCAGGAATTAAAACTGCACTAGGAAAGCTTCAACCTTGCAGGAGAGTATGTTGTCCATCCTCCTGACAATTGGTCTGGACATCTTCCAGTGTAAACATACATTTTATGGACTAACTTGCCTTGCTGGAATCACAGTGGAAATATGTTGGGCCTGTCATGTTACCTTTGACATAATTCAGCCTTTTCGAGATGCCTAAAGCTGTGATGTACTTGTGCTTCCACTCTCAGAAAGCCATAGCCCTGTGGAGGCTGTGTCAGGACCTTTTCTTTCTGAGGAAGCAGGGTAAGAGAGTTCAGATCCCTTACTGGAACTGAAATGACATGCAGCCCTCAGGACAGATAAAAAAAATCCACATTTAACAAAATTATTCCACAATATGAGTTCTGCTCTGGTCTTCAAAAAAAAAAAAAAAAACAACAAGGCAAGACAAAGTAACTTAGACCCGGATCAGTGATTTTTGCATTCTCTAAGTACTTTTTATCCCAATAATGAGGATTTTAGCACCTCATTAGTTCTGCAAAAGCATTCTTTGTCGTTTTAGCAGGAGGTAGAATGATTGGTACTGAGAAGTGAGATGAGGCACTGGAGGTGACTATTGATGTGCAAGATGGTTTCTTACACGGCCCCTGCTGTAGGTTGGTTTTTTGGTCTTTCTAGATTAAATTTTGCCCTCGCTTTCAGCAGTGCAAACTCTGCTGCAGTGCCCTGACACCAGCAGGAAGGTATTTCAGATGTATGACTAAGGACAGGATTTGTGGCTCATGTTTAACAGTAGTGAGGAGTCTACACAGCTGATGGTGAATTCATGCACAGGACACAGAAAGTAAACAAATTCTTGAGATTAAGGTGATGTCACTGAGAATGACCTCAGCCTATGGTAAATAGGAGCTACAGTGCTGTTCATTCTTGGAAAACCTTGGAAACTTTACTTTTCTCATGTTAAGCTATTCGGACTCCATTTTTGCTCTCTGTACCCTCGCTATATAGAGTGACAGGGTAAGGTCTCAAACACTTAAATATTAGAATATTGTCAAATTCCCAGCCTTAAAACAATGTTCTTGCAAGCTCAGCTACACTTGCTCCAATCTGAGAGCAGAGTGTCCAAAGCTGCTTTATGCCTAGTGCAAATATAGGCCAATAAATATTATGAGGACACATACGTAGCAAACCCCCCAGTCTGGTGGCTTTAATTCCACAGCGTGGGAGACTGTCTGGTGTGGTAGGGATTAGGTGCTGATAACATCAAAGTCTGAGAGCAAAACCAGATTGGGGCTGCAGAGCACAGAGTGTGCCAGAGGGAAGGGGTGTTCTGAGTCAAGGAAACAACATCTGCCGTACCTGTGGCTGTCCCGTGCTAGAGCCGCTGGCCTCATTTCTGACTGAAAGGATCTGCAAAAGCTGAATGCTTTGAGTTAATGATGCTGTAGTCAGGACTCAGAATGAGTATTTCAGGTGTTTGGTAGCATTACTGAAACCAGAACCTAGCCTGTTCTTTCTAACAGAAGTTATCCAGGAGATGTGCAACGAGCTGTCCCAGCAGCTGCAGGCTCACGTTCTCTGGACAGTTCAGTTAACAGTGTCACAGTGACAGTTTAACAGGGCTGGGAGGCAATGGAGAAGGGAAGAGGTCCTTCCCCGTTTGGCAAGATGCTAATTTTTCCTATGTCTAATGGGAAGCTGCACCCTCAGACCTGCTGCTCAGACCAGGTACTGCCTGCACTTGATACAAGTCTTTAGGATTTCCTCAAAATCCTTGACTACCAAATTGCAGAGCATATGTTGCCATACTTGTCTCATATTACATGTACATACACGTTCCTAATTTAATATTTCTCTTATGAATCCTCTTATCCCATGCAGAATTAGGGAAGGGCTCCAAAGTTTGCTCGTAGAGTGCAGCAGCCTGTGCATCATAGCAGGCTGTAGTCAAAGATGGTGATTAGTAGGTCACTTGTGCGTATGTGCTGCTGTCACAGCAAATGCAGGCCAGGCCTGCTGTGCCAGCTGGGGCTCAGTAGCTCAGGTCTGTAGGAGGTTCACTGAGCTGGTATTGAAGTTTCATGCTCATTCACCCTTTTAGCCTCAGCTGAATAGCCCTGCTCTATCTGACAGAGTTCCTGAGGCAGAAGATGCTATGGGAAATGTTATTCCTCAGGGCAGGCAGTATTTAGCTGTTAATTTTTTATGTAACCAGAAAGCCTATGTCTTCAGTTTCTGTTTTACAACAATATCCTTGTCTCAGACCTAAATTTATCTATGCTTTAAACCAGACTCAGTCACTGTTATGCAGTAGATTTAATTCCCTACTCCTATGTGAAATTATTTCTGCTAGGAATGCTGAACTGAGCCACTGAGGTTAGAGACAATGTTGCTTGTGCTAGAGAAATGAATCCCAGATCACATTAACTTTCCTGCACTGTTATTTTGTGACCTGTGTCTCATAAGCAATCTGCAAACAATGCTGGATCTTGAGAAGTATTTTATCTGCTTGGCTTTCTTAACTGAACAAACACAAGAGTATTTATAGGTGCTGACAGCAGTGATGAGCTCAGTTTGAATCACTCCTTCGTAAGTGTTGGCAGCGTCTTTAATTCACTGTACATCAATGATAAACAGAGTGCCTGAGTAGAGACACAGCCTCACTTTATGATCCTGGGACCAGATCCACGTGGGTACATCTGGATCTCATCCAGAGCTGCAGTAAAGCTCATAGAGATCTGCAGGTGCCAATCTGGTGGCAGGCTGGGTGCTTAGAACAGAGCTGGGCAGAGATGTACAGGCTGCAACGCTCTGCCATTAATTTTGTTACATATCTGGGAAAATGCACATGTCTGGTTGTGAGCCAGACTGAAGCTCCCACTCTGTAGCATTCCCCAGGACTCAGGTTTGGTGGGCAGGAGACCCACAGGAGGGCTGTCCCAAGGCACTTGTGAGAATCCAGCCAGCCCTTCCCATCCCAGTTCCGAACTAAGAGTCAAATCCTCTACTACCACTCTTCCTTCAATCTTCTGTTCTGAACCATTCCCAGGAGATCCTTGTTAAAGATCCAGCTCATGGCTGGAAATATCTCTGTGCAGCAAAACACATCCCTCAAGCACGAAGTGTTTCTGAAGAGGCCTGACAGAACCAAGAAACCCTCCCAGTCACCTCCCATCTCTAGGTGGCAGTTTGATTCTTTCTTCTCATTTTTTGTCTTTAGTCCATTAAAGTTCTCATCATCAATTGCTCTCTTAAATGTTTTTAATTAACAAAACTTCATTTTGGCTAATACTGGATTTTCTCAATCCAAGTAAACCAGCTTAAAATAAAAAATAAGCCGTGGCTCTGGCAAACACATTCGGGTCAGCCTTTCACCAGATAAATTGTGTAACTTTGGTAAGGCTAGTCTCAAAGACTGGATCACAGTGCATAATATATTAAAAAATATTGGGAGAATTCCAGCATCTAGTATTAAGTGGGTAGTTGTAATTCCTGCAGGATAAAGAATGATAAAGAAACAAAATGCTTTAATCCTCTACAAATTTGTCTAACATTTAATCTAGCTACTAACCATATGATATTTCCTTTCTCAAGCAGTCTTAATTGTTCTTAATTCTACTAATCAGGACTATGAGAGAGAAAGTGGAAACCATCAGCAAGTAAATTCATGTTTCTGTGTGGAGTCACAGCTCGTACGTGAGCTGCATATTCAGAGCAGTGCTGGAATCTCTGTGTGCATCTCTTCTTTCAGAATATTTCACATTCACACAGCAGCTCAGAGCACAACCACCACACTGAGCACTCCCATAGCACCTCTCAGCCCAGTATCTCAGATCACAAAACAAAGACAATTTAATATTAATGGAGCCTTTAACAATCTGGAAGCAGCATTCCCTTATGAGGCATGATAAAACAGTAGCCACCTTCACTCTCCAGTGCTTCCCCCTCCTATAAACATCCTGTCCATCTTCCCAGGCCCAGCTCCATCCAGCTGTTCCTCAGTTGGGTCCCTGTGTCAGCCAAGCCCCAGAGCTCAGGCAGAAGGTTCTGCCTGCACCTGATAGGGAAAGGATGCACAGCTGCCTCTTGTCTCTGTCTTGCTTTGGCTACACATTTGACATTTGAACCAGAGAATCAGCAGCTTCATGGACAGTTTGCAGAGACAGCCCAATGTCTTTATGAGACTCATCTGCAGTCTCGTGTAGCAGGCCAACAAACCCTTCAGTCTTCTGTTTCAATCATTAGACAGTGCTACTATCACTTAATTAAAATTTTTCTCCCACAGTTCTCTCTAAAAAAGATTATTAATTACCTCTTTGTAGCAATTGCCCTCTGTGCTTGATGCTACTGGTGCAGAACCTACCTCATATTTTTAAGTGTGACCATAATATCATGTTATGATTTTTAAAATGGAAAAAAAATCGTGTTTTCTAAGCCAGTGCTGCACAGTGACTCTGTTAGCAGCAAGTATGTGCTGCTGCTGCAGAGAGGAAAGCAGCTCTGGAAAACATCTCTGGTTCAGCATGCATTTAACTCTCCATGCACACAGCAATTCTTTTTGGAATGAGAATAGGCTTTTCACATATATTTAAGTGTTAACCTGTCTTGGGGTTTAAGCAGGACTTTGAATTAAAAGTCATTTTGCTGGAGAACTCAGGAGTTTCTCCTTGCATAAATACAGGTATATGAAAGGAGATAACTGGGTCATAGACTGTCTTCTGCCCCAAGGTTCAGAAGCTTAGGATTGGAAATAAATCAGTTCTGAAAATGATCCTATTAGAATCATCACACAAATCTTGATTCCCAAATGCTTCATGGAAAAGCATGACTTTTTAGCTATTTTTTCCCAATTATACTATGATTCCTCTTTGAAGCCTGTAGAGGGTGTTCTCTGCATTTCAAATTAGGTTGAATGTCTTTCTGCAAAGTAGTACCTAGCTCAAACTGAAGTTGTAAATTAGCTCCAGTTATAATTGTGTAAAATGTTACAGAGTGAGATACACAGAAAGTCAGAAAAGGTGACAAAAAGAACTTTTGGAACTAAAGACCAATTAGTCTCCCTGCAATCTTAGTGTTTGGTCTTTGCCTTCCTCTGAAGCTGTTGGCCTCATTCAGATTCTTGTTCTGAAGCCTCAGAACTGTATCAAAATAAAATTGAGCACTGTACAGCTCTAATCTCAACTCTTTTAATCAGGAATGAGAGCCTCTTTTTGAAAAGCAAACTGTTCTTGACCAAACCACTGCAAAGTCTACATCACTTGCAGTTTTAATGATGAAAATGTATTGGGGGTACTACAGTTTATGAATTAGCACAGGAGTACTTAGAAGTCCCACAGTAGATTACAGCACCCAGAGGTCTCAGGAATACATCCCTGACAGTCTTGAACAGCTCATTATCTAAGTAGGGAAAACAAAATATGGAGTAAAAGAATATTCATCCCCCTAATCAGCAGATGGGGAAGGGAATCATAGCAATTCTGTCACCCCAGTTACAATATGGAGACTGTGGCAGAGCCACAATCTGCAGCCAGAGCTCCTGGGTCTCACCCCAGGTGTTTGGAAGCAAGTCCCAAAACTTCAGTTCCAAAGAGCTGTCTCTCTGTTGAGCCTTGTTCAGCCAGGCACAGCTGTCTGGCAGAGTGGGAGAGAGTGGCATCCTCTGCACCTGCCCAGCCCTTGCTCTCTAGGAGGGCAAACAACTCATTTATCATGGGAGGCCCAACACACAGTAAAAAGAAGTTGCTTTCAGTTCCATAGAAATTATTCTTCTATCTGTTCATTTTTAGGAACATGTTTCCAGCCAATCTTGTTGAGGCCACATTCAAGCAGGTAAGTGTCTATATTCCTTTTACTGATGAAAGACATGAGCCAGCACTACATGAAATGTGTACCTTTGTAAAACACAGCCCAGATACAGACATGGCATATGACTTCAGACACTTAGCATTTAGGAATTAATGAGTCCCATTCCATCAGCCTCAGCAGCCATGGTATCTGAAGGCAAAACAGGGATAAAGAGCTCTCTAGAGTGACTAGAGAATAGATAAGCACTTCTATACAGGCTCCACATCCACCTGAGGAGAGCTGGGATATATTTAAGAGCATACTGCAACACCACACAAAGGAAGAACAGAACACTATGTTCAGTTAAAGCAACAGCGTAATGTATTGGGGAAGAATCTAATTACTCAGGTTGGAATTTGGCCAGAAAACCTCATCTAAAAGTTCTGAGTGAGCAAGAGGCATGGCTGTATTTATTCCACCTGGGAATATTTCATGGGCATGTCACAAAGAGAAGGGCACACAGAACCCCTAGGAAGTCATTCCTAGTTAGGTCTTACAGGAAGCTCTGTCAGGAGGCCAAGTGCTTCACCAAGGTCTGATAAGAGGAAACACTGGTTTTGTTATGCTTTTCCAAAAATTCAATTGTTTTTATAGATTCTATCAGATAGGGACAGGAGTGTTCATTCTCCTTTCCATGCCTGTCCCTTCAACATACAGCACTGTTGAAACAGAGCACTTAGGAGGTCTCATTAAACTATTAATTCCTGCTGGGGTATTGTAATGAAAGCTACTTTGTTTTCTTTCAGTATCGCACCAGGAGCATTCCCATCGTTAAGTCGAACAAAGCATCTGAGAGCACCACCCGGCGCATTATAATATACGGAGTCCAGGACGAGAACGGATCCAACGTCCAGAATTTTGCCTTGGATATCACTCCCCCTCCCGAAGTGATTTACAAATCAGAGCCAGGCACTAGTGATGGCATGAATGTACTGGGGATTGTGATCTTCTCTGCCACCATGGGTAGGTTTCAGACATGTTTGTAAGAATCAATGTGTCCACCTAAGAGAAAAGGATTGGAGTTGGGTTGCTTGCTTTCTTGATTCAGCTGTTTTAACTGCTCCTATCTAAACTTTGTGGGGGGAAAGGCAAGACCATTACAGAGCTGTTCCCCCACCTTTCAAAGACAAATTTTCAAACTCCTTGATGACCTTTGTTCCATGGTGTCGTGTTTTCTGTGCATTCACTTACAGTCTTTTTTGGTTTTTTTTTTTGTCAATTATTTTGGGCTTTTATTTATAGCCCATCTTTTGCTGACTGTAAGACCACCTTGTACAATGTGCTCAGAGGAGGTAGGAATTACCACCAGATCAGACCCATGGCCCCTCTACCAGTATTCCAACCAATATTGTTTTATGAGTTTTAAATCTGTGGATCTTCCTTTTTTGATTGAAACTTCTTGGGTCTTTTTTTTCCTATCCTGCAATGAAGAGAGTTATTATACCACCTAGTAGCTTGTCACAGCAAGAGCTTCTGTCTGGCTTATTTATTTAGTTTAACTTGCTGGAGGAACTCATTGGTGCCATGTGTGTTATATTATGTTTGTGGATTTGAAAGAAGAAATTTAAACAAATATTTCCTAGTGAATCATAAAGTTCTCATGATTTTTATAAGAAAATGCTGATCAAATTTTCTTTATGTAAATTCATTCTTGGAAGTTAATCCAGTCAGCAGAGGTAGTTCCATAAAACATCTTTGACTGTATTTATTATATTATGGTTCATACCAGCACAAGGGGTCAAGATTCAAACCTGGAATTAGTGGATTTCTCTCTATTTTTTTAGTTTCTCCAGTGGGTGGGATTCCATGTACAACCCTGCTGGAAACTGGCTGTCTCCCAGTTTGTAGCATTTTACAGTCCATTTCCAAAGTACAATGTCACCACAAACACTATTCCAGTCAGAACATACTGGATAGGAATGAATTAATTACTTGTACTTATTAGGACCAAGGGCAGTTTCCTACTTCAGAGAACAGAAGACATTCCTTGTCTGCCCAGAACTGAATGTACAACTTTTACCAAGCCCCTCAGCCCTGCTGGCCTGGGGCTCAGGAGGTGGGAGCTGAGAGCTGCTTTCTTCCTGGCTGATGTAGAGAACAGTAGCAGGATTGTCACCCAGGTGGCTGCTGGGTCACCTCTGGCTGTGTCAGCCATGAACAAACCTGAGACACCAAACCCTCCACCACTGCCATCACCAGGCACTATTTCAGGCTTTTGTTTTGAACAAAGGATGCAGCCAAGCATTTATCACCATCTTCAGCCTTCTGCACCACCCTGCCACCCCCTAAAAATGGAAGCATTGAAACAGAAGACATATGGCCTCAAACCCTATGAAAGAAGAGCATCCTTCCAAAGTTTTTATTTATTGAAAAAAAAAAATTATACAGGCCTTGGTGATTTGCAACAGTTTTGCTCTCTTTGGCTGATCCTTATTTGCCTAAAGGTCTTTTTACATCATAGAAAAACAGCAGTAGAGTGAGTATGAGTTCTTATTACAGCTTCTTCAAGGTCCTCCAGCACCATAAATGGCATAAAGGGACAAGAATTCAAATTTAGGTTTGAGCTAATTGTGTTTTCATGAAGTAGGAGGTGAATTGCCTAGTATGCTCAGTCCAGGAGTACATCCTGGGTGTGAATGACTGCACTTCTTTGCCAGGCATACAGTAGAATGGGCAATATTGGGCAGGCAGAGTGCAGAGCCTTGGTCTGGCTCAGCTGGGAGTAGCTACACTGCCTCTCCTCACAGTGTGCAGGACTTCCTGCTAGAGATGGTGACAGTGGCAAAGCACTTGACACATCAGATCTCTTTTTCTTAGAGCAGCACACATTATTTATTCATTACAAGGAAAATCTTTGCATCCAAATGGACTTTGGTACATTAGGGTTGCAGGCAGGAGGCCCCAGTCCTGCCCAGTCTGTCCCCACCAAGACCCACATGCCTAGGTAGGACAGTGTTTTAAGGAGAAAACTTCAGCTGTTCCTGTACAATTAAAAAGAAGACATCTCTTCTTTTAGGAATTATGCAAATTTAGAAGGTAAGACTCTTGTACAGCAGCCACTGACCAGCTAGAAGAGCTGAACTATATTTAATGTCCTATTACCAAAGCTGAGCAATATGCTTAATGAACGAGTGTTGTCTTCTGACCTAAAAGTCATGGCTTAGATGAATACTAACAGGCCTACACACTCACATCTTGAGTGCACTGCTATTGTGAAATCCCTGGATGAGGCAGCTGAAAGCCTCCCTCCCTGCCTCAGCAGGGGATGGCCCTGGAAGCAGCGCTGCCTGAGACGTGGCTCCGAGCTGTGGGCTCCAGGGGACAGAGCTCAGGCTCCTGCTCGAAGCAAGGACACTGCACATCCAGAGCCAGTGGCAGCACACACTCTGCTGCCAGCCCCTGCTTCCCCAGGCAGCTCCCCTCAAAGGCAAACTCCCTTGGTGCAGGCAGTTTTTGAAGTGCTTCCTTGAGCAATTGACTCAATCACTTATAATCCTTTCAGGGAGGATAATTAACTACAGGAAAATGTCATCTATTTATATGCATTAATGGAAACTAACACTGTCTGGAGAATATATGGTTAGATGACACATCCCAGAGCTGTATCCATTTCTTTTCTGAGCAATGGGGGCACACGAATGGGGTTTATTTGCTTTCTTCTTTGCTGGTTAGTCTTTATAGAAATTTGGCCTTTCTCCCCATGAATCTGCATTTCCTGATCTCCCCCAAAATTGCAAAGCCTGACTGATTATAAAGGTTAATTATTATCACGTAGACAGAAAGCTACTAAAAATGAGACAGAGACTTCATTACTAACTCCCCATGACCTGAGCAAACCTCAAAACTTGGCTTTGCCTCCCAAGTTCTCATGAGTGCTGCCCAGCTGTAGGCAGAGACAGGTTCCTTCACCAGAAAATGTTACTCAGTTTGTCTTCCACAGATCACTCAGAGCAGGTAAATCCCCCCCAGGGCTCTATGACTGATGGTTAAGGACACAGCCTGGCTACCAGGGGGCTTTGAGTTACAGCAGGGAGGGAAAGCACTGCGGCTGTGTGTGAAGACACCAGAGAAACTGAACCTGAGTGCTTTGATTGCAGGTATAATGTTGGGAAGAATGGGGAACAGTGGTGTCCCTTTGGTCAGCTTTTGCCAGTGTTTGAACGAATCTGTCATGAAGATAGTGGCAGTTGCTGTTTGGTAAGTAACTGTTTTACTAAGAAAATATTTTTTTTTAAAGAGTAAGAACATTTCAAAAGAAGAAAATGCACAGAAATCTCACAAATTTATTTCCAGGGAAATAAATGAGGGTGAACAACCCTTAGTTTTGCAGGGCCTCAGCGTTTGAGGATGCACATACATCTGTCCCTGGTCTGTACTATCCTTTTGCCAAGGGCACCCTCTGTGTTCCTCCCTAATAACAGAACATGGTATAGCTGGGTGGGGTGTGCTGTATGCCCCAAGGACACTGCCAATCCCTGGACATGCCAAGAGGGATTATAGCCACACGAGGGAGAAGCATAATGGGATGCCCTAGCTGGTACTTCCAGCCCTTCCAGCACTGCTGCAGACCCAGCCAGACCTGCCAACCCAGCACCCCAAAGATCAGAGGAACAGCAGGTGGCTGCCAACAACAAGAGCTATCAGCTTAGCAGCTTCTCCCCACTTCAGGATGTCCCTCAGTGTGGCTCAGCCTGACCTGGGGCAGGGAACCAGCACTCAGCCTCTCCTTCCAGCTGCATGGTCCAGTCTGACTGAGCTGGGTCAGGGAATGATTGCCTGGGTGGATACATCAAAGAAGGTAGTTTATTTCTGGAGAAAAGAGGAAGTAGTATCAGGTCTCTGGAGATGGCACAGCTGCAAGTGGGAGATGGCTGGATGCCCCCAGATTTTTTGTTTTGTTTTGTTTTAATCTAAAACTTTTTGGAATCTGTGGCTTTGTACCTAGCTGCACACAGAAGCACAACAGTTTTGATAAAGCACCTGTCCAGAGTGGATTCAGAAACTAACAATTTTTCTGCCTATTTATCTGCCCCAAATCAAACCCCCAGGCAGTCCAAGAGCATGTCTAATGCATGTTGGTGTTTCTCCTCTGTCTTCCAAAGGCAACATAAACATTTACTTAAGAGCTTCTAATGAAAATCCACGAACAGCTACATGAGCACAAACACATGAGAGGAGCTTAGGATTCATTCCCCCTCTTCCCAGTAATTTACCTGCCTGAAGCTAAAAAGTCAGAGCTGCCTTTGGAACCAAAACATTTTAAAGTCATTCCTTGCCAGCACCAAAACCCCAGCTGTGCTGAGGGGCACCCCACAGAAAAAACTGGTCAGCCCAGTGCTCAGGGCACCATCCTCTCGTGCGGAGACAAAAGAGCTGAACCCAGACAGAGCTGTTACTGCACTGCCACTGGAAGGAGCTGCCAGCTCTCACTGTGTGATGGAAGGGAGCTGTCTCCTAATAATGACTGTCTTTCTTTTTGCTCAGGTATTTTCCATTTGGAATTGTGTTTCTAATAGCTGGCAAAATCTTAGAAATGGATGACCCCTCAGCCATTGGGAAGAAGCTGGGTTTCTATGCCATTACAGTGGTGTGTGGCCTGGTGGTGCACGGGCTCTTTATTCTGCCAATGATGTACTTCTTCATCACCAAGAAGAATCCCATTGTCTTCATCAGAGGGATCCTTCAAGCCTTGCTCATTGCTCTGGCCACATCCTCCAGGTATTAAAGAGTTTCTAGACAGATCCAATAAAATACTTGCTAGATCCTTACTACAGCTATCTCTTGGGAAGAGCACATTGCTGCTGGAGCAGAGCAGATCTGTGACTGAACAATGGTCTCTGTCCAATTCACTGGTATAAATTTTAAAAATGTGTCTCAGCATTTGGAAGTTATGTGGGAGCCACTGGACAGTAATGTTTGTCACATTGTTTTCCCTTGGTTTAAAACATATTGGACAAAACTATTTTTTTTTTTGTAGAGGACTAGAAAGGAAATAAGTTCTTTTTCCATGAAAAAATATTGTCTTCCTACAAAGTTAATGTATATGGGGACATGCAGTTTGTCCAGACCTCATTTTCAGTATTAGTGGGGAACCTCCTATTTCAGTCATGTGGAAACATTTTATTCTTTCTCCTCATCTTTGTCTCTTGGTACATTAAGAAAAGACTGTGGTTGCAAGTTATTGTCCAGCACTGGGAAAGTATTTTACTGTTCTGCTCAAGGAATAATACTTCTTACACCCTTTAAGGGAAGATGTACAATGAGCTTTAACCATAGCTGAACAAAGGTACAGTGAAAATGGTAACCAGCTTGTGAACTGGTTATGAGAATGACTCCCAACAGGGATAAAATGGTGCATGAGATGTACTTGAAAGGGCTGGAATTGCCTTGCATGAAGCAGAGACAAGAATGACAATTAAAACAACATTTCTGTGTAGCCAGTATGATAACACAGTTTCATGGCTTTTGTGGCTGAAGGGATGTAGAGGATTAAAAGAAAGGGAAGGAGGGAATTATTATTTCAGTACAGAAGGCATTGCATTTCCACTGTGACATTTTACAACGTGTTTTCACATATATTAGTTTGCTCCAAAATGACCTATAAAGAGCAGCATACTGAGAAATACAAAATCAAGAAAAATTACATGGTGGGTGGTGTTTAAACTCTAATTACGCTTAAATAATTAAGGAAAGCTTTTTTTATTTGAACATAAAAGATGTCACCACATCCCCAGATTCAAGTAAGATTAGAATTCTGCACTCAAAGATGTTATTGTTGGAAAAGTCTCATCAGGCTCACATTTGACACACTTGACTATCTGCCCTGCTTCTCTAGGAATTCTCTTTCTCAAGAACTCTATTGCTGACGATTCAGTTTTTTAATCTGTGCCATTCCTTTCATTTTCTTCCTTTTATTTTCTAGAAAGAGACAGCTTTTACTAAAACTCTGAGTATTTCTCTTTTCAGAAAAAATATCCAACTTTTTCATGAGCATAGATGCCTTTAACAAGGGAGGTTTCATAAAGACTTACAAGATCAGCAGGTATTCCACCATTTCAAAATCATTACTTTTCTTAATTTTCCATATTATGCCATCAGCACTGCATTTGGTTTTATCACCAATTTACAAGTCCTTTACTGGTCTGGAAACTGATGAGAGAGAGGTGTCTGTCTCTGCTGAGCCTCTTTAAGGGAAACCAATTTTTACTTGGTTTTCTTCAGCCCCATTTCCTTACCCCAAGCTGATGTGAGAGTGCCCACTGACAGTGGGGAATACACAGGGAATTCAGCTTTCTCTTAAACTGTGCTGACTTTGACTCTCCTGAGCTCTGACTCCCAGACAAGACTCCCTCTGGGGATATCAAGTGCTTTGAGACAGCAAAAGCTGTGCAAGGAATAATCTCCCTTCAGCCGTGCAAGGAATAATTATTTTAGGCCCAGAGAGGGTGTAGTTTGGGAACGGAGCTCGGGCACCAGCTGGCAGCTCAGTCTGTGCCAGAACCACCAGCAGGGCTTGCTACCAGACTTAGTATCTTTATTGAAGCTAAAGTAGCACCAAATTGAAGGTGAGTCCAGAGGAAAGGCTCTGAACATACAGATTTGGGCCTTGGACATTTCTGGATTTAGCTGTTTGTCCCTCCTTAAGAGTGTGTGTATTTTGCAAATCAACAGAGGCCCAACATGGTTTCTCAATGTTTTTCTGCTCAAATAGCAGTGTCTTGTCTGGAGATAGCTGAACTTTTCACCTTCATTACACTGAAAGGAATGGATACTGCACATAACTGAGCTGTTGCCAAAAGAACATGCACAAATAATTGGGGCTGGACAGGAGAGCTGCCTCTCCTGACAGTCAACACATCTGTATTTGGTTAAATAAGACTTGCCACAGGGGCATTATATAACACTTGTCATGTGGGTATTGGGTTTTCAGATCATCCTAGAGGAGAACAAAGAGTTGATTTCAAGAATACTGATGTGTTTCTTGGAGATGTTTCTGTGTTGGTTCAAGTCTACATCTAAAGATAGAAAGAAAACCACGGGTCAGTGGGCTGACACTCATTGCAGATAGTCTGCACCTGTGGAAAGCTTGTTTTTAAAGCTAAAGATCAAACTACAAGAAGCAAAAACAATACCATTTACAAAACCCAAGAATGCAATACAGGGGAACCTGAAAGCCACTAAGCAGCCATCAGATGGCAAGGATTTTACTGACTCTCAACATTATTTCTGCTCACTTCCCTTTCCTGAAAGGTTCTGCACCCCACTCAGTCCCCTTTTACTTCTCCAGAAATCCCACCCAGAGCAGTATTTTGGTTTGCACCAATATCAGTGGAGAGGCAGAGGCAGATAAGACCTTTTTGCTTTGGTGCATCCTTTAGGACACAAATGAATGTGCACAGCTCCTCTTTCCTGCATCACTGTGGGGTGCACAGCACGTGCTGCCTTTGCCAACCCTGCCCTGGGGTGTCCAGGCTGCCCAGTTTGGGGATTTCTGACTCTGCTTTCTTCCCCCCACACTGCCCCTGATCTTGTCACCTCTTACCACACTGAAAAAGCAGAATTTGGCCTGCAGGCAAAATTCTCCTTGATTTTAGCTTTCCTCATTCCAATGGCAAGAGGGAATTTTGTTTTTCTAGGTCATCTTTCCATATCATTAATGAATTAAAGCAGCATCTTCTCAGTGGTACATCCCATCAAAAGAAGCAATTTTCATCTTCTCTGAAGACAAATTATAAACCATGAGTATTTCAAGGGTTTTGCTGCTTACAAAACACTAAGATCTTGGCCATTGCACCGTGTAAATTAAAGGCAGATTTAGAAAGGGGAGATGAGATCAGTTTGCTGATTTTTTGGAGCAAATATCAAAATGCATTTGAATGATAAGATAAACAGAGCAGCTGAACAGCTGTTCTTCCACAGTGGCTGGATGTCTTTGTGGCTCTCACTACTAAGAGCTTGGCCTGGGCCAGCATTAGCTTATGCTCAGTCTCTGCAGCTGCAGCATTTTTTCCCAAAATTGAGATAAGACTCTGAAAATGTATTTTTAATTGTTAAAGTTAATGCTGGGAGAAGACACCTCTCAGCTGAAAGCTTTGGGTCAGTTTTTAAAAGACTTAAGAGATTAAGATCAGTGCTTTAGAGTATTTTTTTCCTAATAAATATTAAATGTCAGGCTTTAATGTTACAGCTCCACTGTTTAACACTAGATGAAAGTAGCTTTCAAGAAAACAAACTTCACCTAGTTTAACTAGAAGGATAAACTAGACAAATTATTTGATAAAATCTTTCATAATATTGAAATTATATATTAATATTACCCCAAAATTACAGTAGGAGCCTTTTCTTCCCTCCTTTGCCTCCTGAGAGTCACCAATAGCCAAAGCCTTAAATAAGACATATTTTTCTGGTGTGTGCCAGATGATATGAGTAAAAATGAAACATCATTGATGACCTCTTCTAGGAGGTTCCACATAACTTTTGTCAGCTGTATTCAGGAAAAGTTCATTTATATGAAAGAGGTGCTGAAAGGGTAATCAGGGATGTAAAGTAGCAATCTTTTAAGTGAGAGTTTAAAAAAGTCTGATTGAGTCAATCCAGGCTGAGAGAGGACAAAGCTGATTTTTGACATAACATGTTACAACAGCTGATTGTACAAGGAGGAATACAGAAAGCACATAAAGGCAAATTTAGTGTAAATTAAGAAGACAACATCTGGATCATAAATTAAATATTAGCAATGAGTTTGTAGGGCAGACATCCTACTAACTCTAAGATACAGTGTCATAAATTTGAGTGAGACAATGTAGTAGTTGCCTAAAAAAGCACAAGAATCCATGACCTGGACATTTCCTTCCTTTCAATATCTTGCATGTTCTTCATCATTGTTGCACTTACATTCTGACAATATTCTTTATTATTGTAATATTTAACAAACACCAAATCTAATGTGTTATTATGTGCCTTAAAAATTTTACTTCAAACAGCATAAAATTCAAATGAAAGACACAACTGACTCTGTGAGATAGTGCACAAGTTTAAAAGTTGAATTCTTGCAAACACAGAGTCACAAAATCTGTTTACAACAATGGAAATAGATACAGATTTTGCTGGTTGTGCCACTGGTCTTATGAGATTGTTTTGCACAATATTTTTCAAATCTCAACCAAATTTGAACATGTCAGTCAGTTAAAATTTGCACATTTGACAGCTCAGCTCTCTGCCCTCAGAACAGGCAGACTCAGATTTAATATTCTGGTATGTCAGAGTGTGGGCAAGGTAGAAGGACTTGTAAGATTATTTTTTGTCCTCATTTCCCCAAAGAAATTAGATAGGTTATGTTATGGAAAAGCCAAATATCTGAGGGAAGACTGTCTTTAAAAACAAGTAACTCTCCACAACTGAGTACCTGCAGAAAAGGGAGCCAAGCCTACAGATAAAACAGCTAGAAATGCAACTCCTAGTTGAAATTAACACCAGGGCTTTCAGTTCTACATTATCTGTGAGCCACAGCCTCTTCTTTTATGAACATTTTATGGTAAACAAGACACAGAAAATTTTAGTCATTCACAAATGACTTTGTGAAAAATGACAGGCATGCCCAAGAGAGAAATGACATCTCATGAGCAGCTTGGGGATTATGGGGTTATGCTTGGCTGTGTTTGTTTTTCAAAGTAAATATTAATTAAATACTAGGACTGCCTGAATTTAAAAGTTTAATATACCCCAGTTACAGGAGGTAATCAGATTTCCATTGCTTTCTTGCCTTTCCAGCATATTAACATACTCAGAAAAAGACCTTGTCTGGATTTTCAGGCAGTGACTGCTAGTTTGTAGTAAATCATTCAGCAGTCAGATTTCATAAAGTCATAGAAAACAGAGATATCATAATGAAAACACAGCCTTGTCTTTTTTCTTTTGTGTTTCCATTGCAGGAAGTTAATTTTCCTGTACAAAATAACAACTTGTACTCATGGAAACATTTTGCTTAGGCATTCCTGCTATTTCAGAGTTTTTGGAATCTCTCTGTGCTTTTATAGGACATTTGCAACAACTGAGAAGGAATCTGCAGATCCAATGTGTTATATTCAATTGAGAACAGCTAATGGGCATTGTAAGATTTAGGTACTGGAGCCACATTGTGATGTGAGGGTCACAACACACGGTGACAGAGCAATCTGAACTGCCAAACCAAGGGAAAGACACCTGGATTCCCTGTCTCAGAGCATGTAAATCACATGAGAACAGGACATGGAAGACCACAGTGTCAGCATACCAATATTTCCCCTATAACTATCTTTTTAAGAGGTGACTTTGGAATTATTTTGAAGAAGTTTGCTATATTATATCTATTTAAATAGTCTCAGATACTGAGCAGTGTATTAAAATTGGTATAATAACAAGGACAATATTTTGCCATTTGTATATTTTCTTCAGTGGTGTTACTTATTTTCCATACAAACTGATGTGCCATAGAAAATACCCCCTCACTCACTTGAATGCAGTTTCATTACTTGTGACAGTGAATGTGACACCACATAATAAAATGCAGACTGTTACCAAAAGGCTGATAAAATATACAAATACACATATTTCAGTGTGTTACTATTTTAAAATGTGTGCCTCATATTAAAAATGAGAAAATATATGGCCATATAGTATTTTGTTAATTGTCTCAGTTAACAAAAACAAAAATCAGACGTATTTTTTAGTGTATGAAATCCTGAGTTAGAGTTTTGAAGAGATCAATCTGAATCTAAAATATATACCTGTCAAATGGTCTTATACCATTCCATTCTATTCCACACACATACATCTCATTTACATATGTACATATTGTTATATGATCTGCAGTTATGTGGTTATTATATGATCACAAAAGGGACGTGGGCAGACCTGTCCCAGAGAGAAAATGGGATTTTATATTCCTAAATACAGACGTTTTGTCTGCAACTTTTATTTTCATGCTGCTGTTGATAAGATCTTTGTCTAATCCCTTGCAGAAATAAAAAATTATTTACATATGAGGTAGGTCTGGAAGGAAACATTTTAGAAACCATGAGTGCACAACAGAGATTTTAATAATAAGCTGCACAGTGTTGTTCCTTTTCTTGCATCTGAGTGTACAACACTGCCTCTGTGGGATTTCTGCCCCTTTTCTTCTGAAACAGGGAAAGAGTGAAAAATATTTCTAAGTTTGGGGAGCAAACTTAGCACTAGCTCCAACATTTAGACATGAAACTGTCTATCCTCTGTCAAGCATAGCAGTGAGTTACCTGGCAGGTGCAGAGCAAGGAACGAGAAGCTCGGATGGTTGTCTGAAACCTCCCCTGCCAGGACAAGGTTTACTACAATTCCTTCATTCCCCAGGAACAAAAATAACCCAGTGTGTGCTTCTGTGCTGTTGTGCAGCTCAGCCACCCTGCCTATCACTTTCAAGTGCTTGCTGGAGAACAACCACGTGGACAGGAGGATCGCGCGGTTCGTGCTGCCCGTGGGCGCCACCATCAACATGGACGGCACGGCGCTGTACGAGGCCGTGGCCGCCATCTTCATCGCCCAGGTGAACAACTACGAGCTCGACTTCGGGCAGATCATCACCATAAGGTACAAACCTCACGTTCCAGTGCTGGGATTTGCTTGTCTGCATAGAGTCATGGAATATGCTGAGCTGGAAGGGACCCATCAGGGTTGTTGTCTTGTTGAGTTTCAGGCACAGCTCTTGGATGCAGCCATGTTCAGAACAAAACTCATCCTTGCCGTTATTGAAGGATGTTATTGTCATAGAAGGGTTGTTTCCAAGAAATCCCTCATAGAAGGGTTGTTTCCAAGAAATGTAAAGATTAGGGACTGCTCAAAGAGAAATCGTCCTGGTCCTGTTCAATAGATGCATGTGGACACCAGAAAATGTTCTTCTGTTTGAGGATAACTGTCTAATTTTTGCTTTTAGGCAACCCACTGATCATTTCCAGAATTGGAACATTTTATTATTATTGATGTTTAAAACAATATTTTAAACTTCACAACTGTTTCTAACTTGAAGTCTGATTGGTGTCTGCAAGTGAAAGGAAAAGGTTAAAAAGTTGCAAAACTGGAAGTCTTATATAAGTAACAGGAAATCATATGTGCTGGGAAGCTCCTGCAGGATTCAGGGAGGAGGGAAGGAGGACAGATGCTACACTCAGGGCAGGTTTTCATGAAGATGTCAGATCACTCAGATGTTTTTTAATTGTCTTCTCTGCTGCTTGTTACAGCAGAAAAGTCCATAAACAACCATTTTCTCAGTAGGTAGAGAGTGTTATAGTTGTGTACTCCATCCTTGAAAGGTCTGTAATTGATCCAAAATATTAGAAGATCCAGCTGAACAATTACTGCCAGAATAACTCCAGTGACTGCCAAAGAATTCCTCAGGGACTGAAACCTGCAGGTTTCCAGCAGGGAACAAATGATTATAAAAACATTCCTCATAGTCAGAGATTTGTGCAATAGATTTGGGATATGCTTAACTACCCACCCACTGACCTCACCACTGCCCAGCTTACACTGCTGGGCCTTGCCCATCTTCTGCTGGACCTGAAAACCTTTGTGACAAGAAGAGAAGAGTCCTGAAAGTAACCCCAGATGACAGCTGAGGTTTGCTCATGGGCTTCTGGCAAGACCTGGTTGGACTACAAAAAGAAGACATAAATTGTGCCCATATGAGCTCTTGCTTCAGGCTTGCACTCTCTGAAAAGCACTGGAATGAGCCTGTGCTAAAATTTAGTCTTTCGTGATTTGGAATTTCAAGATTTTTTTAGCATGTGATGCTAAAATATGGCATTACACACACTTTGAAGTAAAGAATAGTAATTTTAAAAATGAAGGCAAAGAAGAGTGATAGTAAATGAAAAGAATGTAAGCACTAACTTCTCCTTAGCAGAACCCTATTTTATCTCTTTATTTTTACCCCCCATATTAAGTGCTCGTACATAAGGGCCAGACAGAAATAAAACAGTAGAATGAAAATACAAGAAAAGATCGGAAAAAAATCCAAGAAGAGAAAAAAAAATACAAATGAGGAAGCTAAACAGGAAATCATGGTGGACACAGTACTGTCAATAATGTAATCCAAATTCTATAGGCCAAACCTACCCTGGATCTTGATACTTCAGGACCTGGAAATTTAAAATGCAAATAATTCTGAATGCCAGGATATTTCTGCCAGAGGGAAAAAATTGTTAGACAAATAATCAGTCTATTTTGCTCATAGTTTGTAAAATCCAGGTTGACAGTTTCTATCAATGCAAACATTGATGTAGCAGAGAAAGAGTAAAGATCATATTTCCATCAACTGATCATCTTACAGAAAGAAACATCTACATTAAGGTAAAGATGGAATGGAAAAGCAAATGAGCTTCTTTGTAAAATCTTCGTTAAATATTCCTGGGTTTGCTCCCAATTATGTCCTGAGACTTTGTGGCCTGATATAAGAGGCAGAAGCAGTCCTGATCAGACAGCCAGTTCATAGCCTTTTAATATTCATTATAGTTATCTCTTACTCAGCTACTGAGCTTGTGTCCCTTCCCATCTATGCTCTATTACAATGTTATTAGGATGCTACACAAGTTAACTTTTGCAATGTGGTTTTCAGTCCTTCCCCTTCCCTATTATACCCACATGCTAATGTACTTTTTTATAGCAGAAAGGGGCTCTAGTTTGAAACACTGCTGCTGCTGTACTGCTACACTGTACAGCTGTAAGCAAGGGACTGGATATCCCTGTGTTTCACTTTCCATATGGGCGAATACCGTTATCCTCATTTTCCATAGTAGGTTAATGAGACTTAACTGCTTGCCAAAAGCTCTGACATTCTTGACTGATGAATGCAGAGGATTATCAGTGTAAATGCTTTCTGTCATCCTTTTACAACTGTCAACATTTGCTTTTTGTCTTTCTGCGGGATGGCCGAGCTCTTGGAAGTTGCTAGTTGGGTGGAAATTAATATATCCAGTCACTTTTGCTCCTGGAAAAAGGAATTAAATCCCTCCCTTAAAAATAACATTATGAAAAAATGTTAAGCCTGCCAGGTTTACTCCTGCCCTGGTCTTCCATTCATTTCTGCTTGCCTGGCTGAAAAAATGGTATGAAGGTCAAGTAAAAATACTTTCCAGAAACTGAAGATGTACAGTCACATTCACGCTTACTTCATCTTTATATCCAAGTATGCAAAGCCATGTGCTGTGCAAGGGCTTCACCCCTGGCCCAGCTTCTTTACCCTTGGCCTAACCCTTGAGATGGATTGACAGGAAAGGCCCCAGGCAGGGCCAGTGTGGATTTGCCTGGCACAGGAGCTGCCCAAGGTGACTCAGAGCTCTCTGCTGGGAGCTTGGCTGCCAAGGAGAAGCAGCAATGAGTGGGGCTGGCAGAGTCCTGGCACACAGCGCTGGGTGGTGCCAAGACCCACAGCAAGCTGGCCTGACTCAGAGAAACCCACAGCCTGGCTGGCCCCTCTGCTCTCCACCTTTGATATTGAGAGAGAACAGAACTGCCCCACCAGTGCCAAGGCTGCAAAGGCTGAGGACAGACAGTTTGGCCTGTTCTTGCTGTCTCGCCTGGATTCTGTCCACAAAACACTGGCACTTCCATGCAGTGGTTTGTATAAGAGAAAGGTTTAGAAACATGGTGTGGTTACTTCCAGAGAGCTAAGCTTATTCCTTTCTTTCTTTGTTAAAGTATCACAGCAACAGCTGCCAGCATAGGTGCTGCAGGCATCCCCCAAGCTGGCCTGGTGACAATGGTCATTGTTCTCACCTCGGTGGGGCTCCCCACAGATGACATCACGTTGATAATTGCCGTGGACTGGGCACTGTAAGTAACACAACGCTCTTGAGGTTTCCATGGTGACAACTTTGCTAAAAAGGCAAATGGTCTCCAGGGGTACAGTAATACAGATATATATATAAAAGGCATAGGAAGTGATTATGTCATTTGAAGTGGTGTTAATGTGGCCTCAGATTAAAAACTCTGCTGATATGGACATTATATTGAAAAAGACAGACAAATGAGAGAGTCTAGATGAGTCCTGGAAATATGTCTTGAATGGAAAGGCAGAAGTGTAGTCCATTTAATCCAAAATCAGATCTGAAAAGGTCACTAGAGAAGCTTTTTACATAGATAAGATTGTCCGGAAGAGGATATCAATCAATCTTCACATTCACAGGGAGGGAGGATGAAGAAGTAGAACAAAGTACCTACCTCAAGTCAGATCCCCAAAAAAACTTAAGAACTACTTTTTTCTAGGATAGTCAGGTAATGGAAGTGGCTGCACCCAGCCAAGATGGATGATGATCTTCAAGACAAGTTTGAAGGTTGGGCCAGACAAATGTGCTTAAGGTGCAACTCTGGCACCTTACCTTGGACAAGGACAAGGGGCCAACATTCCTAGGAAACATGGTTTGCCTGCACTCTGCTTATCAGCCCACTGACATTTCGAGGCCATCACCTCAGTGTAGTGAAGCACTCTGCAAGAGGCCTGAGCCACTGCTAGAGCAGCAAGTACCACTGCCACCACTGGCACCCCTCCCTCCCCAAGAGCCACGACAGCACGGTGACGGTGTGTGCTGTGCATGGCCACTGCTACTGCAACCCCAACACTCAGCCCGAGTGCAGCACCAATAATGTCTTCCTTTCACCACGCACCCTCATGCAATTCTCTGCTCTCTGATTTCAGTGCTAAACAGGCAGCAGGTGCTTGCAGCCCCCAGTTTTACAAGTGCAGCCGTTCTGTAGAGAGGGCACTTTGCTGCATCACTGATCATGGGGGATTTAACAGCACAGGCAGGGGCTGAAAATTAAAACATTCGGGATGAAAGGGATTTGTATCACCCATGAGAAGAGTCACTTTAAAAATTCATAAGGAGCGGTTTGTTTGAACTCTCAACTTTTATGTAAATGCCAATGAATCAATCAATTTTGAATAGTCTAGGAAGATGAATCATAAAATTCTGGTCCCAAGCTCATTAGCATGTCAATAAGCTGTGTAACTAGCATATGCATCTGCAAGGAAATGTCCACATTATTTTTATTTAAGCTATATAAAATATATCTCCTTTAATACAGGGAGTTTCATTACATCAAGGTTCTAGGTAAAAATATGTTACAAGTCCGTTCTGTTATATATATTTTATTCAACTTTTAGTCACTTATTTTTTTGAACAAAGAATTGTGAGAAAAAATATTTCCTGTTCAGTGTAATAGAATATTATTATTACTATTATTATTATTATTAGCATTAATAGGAATCATGAATCTTGTGTTGTATGAATATTTTAAGACTGTATTACAAAAGCCTTTTCCCTCTATATTGCTCAGTTTTGCCCAGTTCTTGCAACATCGACATTTTATTGTTTTTCCAGTAAGCCTTCCAGTGTACATGGGAATTATTCTTCTTTTTGTCTTACACAACTTTTCAAAACAACAGAGAAAAGAACTTTTCAGGCTATAGTTCCAGATGGTATTAAAAAGTGAGTAAGGAATAGATCCAATTTTCTGTCTTTTGCAGATGACCTTTCAAACAAAAAGTGTATTTCTCTATTTCGGCATTTGGTGGTTTCAAGAGCCTGCAGATGCAAAGTGTCAACATGGTTGACATGATGAATATTTTCAGTATTAGTTTTGGAAGTACTGGAGTATGAAGAATGCTTAAAGAAGGCTGGTTAGATGATCTCACAATACCCATTTCAATGCACTGCAGGTATTACAGCTCTCTTAGGTAGCCATAACATGTATGTGACCTTCATACCTTTAGCTGGTGCTTAGAGACATAAAGAAGAAAATCAAACTGTTTCCCAGCTCATTTATTAAACACAAGGTAAAAGTTGTGCATCTTTAATAATATCATCTACAGCTCAAATACCACTGCAACACCTGACTCACGTTTGCACTCAGAGGAACACCAGAAGCGGCAGGCTGGCCTCTCAGTGGTGTGTGCTGTGGTTCTACTCATGCACAGTGCAGACTGCTCCACTCAGAACATGGAACACAAATGGTCAAACAATGTGCCAGGCAGTCCCTTTTTTAAAGAGCTTCAGTGTGGAGCACTGGTTCCTTGGAAAAATCCTGCCTTTAGAGAAGATGCTAATCAGAGCTCAAAAGGGAGTGCAAACTCTTTGAGCTCTGCTCATACAACTTCTCTACCACAGCTGACTTGTTGCACAATCCAAAATTCACACCACCAAATATCTTTCCAAGAATCATTTTTTGATAATCAAGAAAGGAAAAAAGTCAGCATAGAACAGGAACTTTCATCAGTATGTGCTGTAACTACTTTTCCCCCGTTTAACATTGGAAATCTTCTTCAAGGCAAAACACAAACTCCAAAATCAGAACAGCAGGAATTTAAAAAATAGATTGAGTAAACAAGTGTTGGACTGGGTCATGAAGTCAACAACCATGTCTAGGTGTAGGCTGTGGAATATTATTGCTGAAGTTACTTGCAGTTGCATGTACAATTTGGGTAACTCCACACACAAATAAGCTTTTATGCAGGAACTTCCATGCTAATTAAACAGGGAACTGCATAAACATTTATATGCACTGAGTACCTGCCTAAAATATCTGAAAAAAAAATCAGCACAGAGTTTCAATTCTTTTCTATATTAAGATACAGGATCAGAAATCTGGGCAGTGTTGATATTGGACCATCACTGACTTTAATAAGCCAAACATCTGGAGATTTCTGAACCTCCATTTTATAACCTACATTTATAAATTAAGTTACTAATATGACAGAGTTTTCAGATGTATATGTTTTTCTTGGAAAAGACGTGATGGATTTCAGACTTAAAAGCTATATCATCTATTTGAAATCTCATCAATTTTAACTAATAGGTTCCAGGATGATTCAAGTGTAACACTTGTCTTTGACAGCCAGTTACTTTTGTCCATTTACAGTCTGAATTTTAATGTTTATTTTTTAGACAGTTGGTAGAAGATGCAAATAGGGAAGAAATCCCGTAAGTGAATAGATCAAAAACAGTTAAACAATATATATGCAAAACACTGTCAAGCATGCAAATTTAAGTTGGAAAAGGTAACTGAAAATGAAGAGTCTTTAAGAGCTTCTGCATAGCCAGCATAAGAGCCAAAGTCACCACAGGTTTTACAGGAATGAACATTATTTAAATTTGGTCAGTGGCTGCTTGGTTTGTGGGTGTAGTTACATACCAATCTTCTGAATTATTTTGATTGTATCCTGCCCATTCTACCAATACAATAATCTTCTTAAGGAGCACTGTTGCTGAGATTGGTATGATGATCACTAATATCAGGGATTAGTTGTGCTGGCTGACCTCTGCTTCTATTGAATTCAGACATTGGCAGCACCAGTCTCCAAATCAGGCCCTATTTCTGGACCTTAACATATAAACTGGGACAGAAATGCAGTTGTGATGTGCAGTTCCACCTTTTCAGTGCTGAATCAGCTTGCCTCTCCAGGGGCACACAGCTGCTCCACTCAGCTCAGTTACACAATAAATTGTGTGGCAGCACAGCCCACCAAGATCAGGAAAGGCTGGAAAACCCATCTGAGATGCTTTATAAGTAATGGATGCCTGACACCAAACTTCTTAACATTTTTAAACATTTTAGCTCATAAAACCAGCAAAACTGGCCTTCAACCATAATTACAGCTGATGGAGGCACAGGAATTTACCCAAAGAGCCAACAATTTACCATTGCTGTTTCATTTTCCAGAGACAGGTTTAGAACAATGATCAACGTCCTGGGGGACGCGCTGGCTGCTGGGATCATGGCCCACATCTGCCGGAAGGAGTTCATCAAGGATGGGGATGAGGTAACCACACTGTGAGCCACGGTCTGCCAGGGTGTGCTGTACTATGGCAGAGAGCCTGGAGCTCCCACATTTGGTTCCTCCAGTTTACAAAAGGTGTTTCAGAGAGAGGACAGAATTGGGCAATGTGCTGCTTAGCACATGGGGTGGAGGGATCTTTTTCCATGAGGTCATGTGAAAAGCACCCAAGTTCAGGGCTTGCCAGCCAGCTGTGTCTGGCACAGTGGGGATGGGAGCAAGAGAAGCAGCTGCACTGTCCTGTAAATGCACAAGATGCTGGGACTGTGAGTCCCACACCCAGCACCCAGGTCCTGCCTGGCCAGTAATCTGTCCTTCTAGAAGTGTGACCAGCAACAGAGCAGGGTGACAAATGTCCTTAACTATCTGTGTGTAGGGGGAGGTAAAGGTATCTCTGAGTGTGTATATGTGTAATCAATGAACTCACATCAAAAGCAACTACCCTGGGCATTGCAAGCCCCTGAGTCAACCTAATCTGAAATCATCCTTGCAATAATTTTTTTTTCCAGACTACCACAAGCACATGACTCCATTTTAGACTTCATTCTCAGACAGCTTCATGCCTTCTGCATTTAATACAAGTCCTTCCTTACATCTGTTTTCCCTCCTCTGTATCTTATTTCACACATACCTCTGTATTCTGCCCCACCTCCTTCCACTCCTATGCATTTTCTCCTTCCTCTCTGGTATGCATCATTCAGTCTTTCCTTGTAACAGGAACTCCTCATGTCCTTCCTTCAATCCTTGACAAAGGAGATTCCTAATTCCATGAGCCCAACAGATTTGGAAGTGGTGATCTCCAACCATTTTAGCTCATGGCAGACTCTCATTATCCTTCTTCCACAAAGACAGAATAGTTCATGCAGGAACATTTCTTTATCAGGACTAATATTCACAATTTAATTTCTGTGCATCATCTGTAGTATTCCACACAAATAGCAAAGTTTTGCTTCTGTCATTATTTCTCACATTCTACAATCTTTCTGGTCAATCCCATTCTCATGCCTTCCTGCAACATTCATTTAAAATTCCTGCTCTTTCAAGCTCTATGTAGAAAGACAGGCAGTGTCCTCTGAGGTACTTGGCACCTGCAGTAATTACTGATGACAGGATTTGGCCTGACTACAGGGACTACACATGCAGCTACCTACAAAACCCCTAAAATACAACCTATGGGTAAGGTAGATCATCCTTCACAAGGCCAGAAGCATAGACTGAGCTCCTGCATAACACAGACCTCCTGACATTTCACTGCTGTACTTAGAACTTAGTCAGAACTTAAGAAGAGATGTTTCAGTAATATAAAATCCCTCCTGAGGGATTATTTAGTCATCTGTGATGAGATTTTTCTTTGAATCATGCTCTATAACAGTATTAAAATATACTGCTAGTCTGCCATACATTTTGGCTGCATAATTTGTGCAGTTAGTAATGTATACCCAAAGGCCATATTTTCTCAGCTGCAAGCCCACCTCTTTTCTCTGCCAGTATTTACGTCTTACTTTCCCCATCAGAATCTGGTCTGACTTAAAGAACACTTCAATATTTAACTTATGAATCAGTTAATAAAATCCCCTTTATTTCTTTCAAAACAGAATAAACTGAAGAGACAGGTGTTAGTTTATTGGGTTAGAAGAAAGGTGTAAGGCAACAACAAATGGTCTATTTAATTGCACCCAAGAGCAAGCACTGCCCAGAGCTCAGCACAGTGACCATTGAGAGTCTGTACCTTTTGAAGTGAGCTCTGGAATTCTGGTCTCTATTTGCCCTACTTATATCACTTTACCAACAGCAAGCAGATGTTACCATGAGTGTAAGTTAAACTAGAGTTGTGACAGAGTTTGAGTTTTTACACAGACTCCTTCACTTCATGCAGATGGTGCAAAGATGCCTTAGTGTATATGAGAAACAGCTTCTGGAAGTCTAAGGAGGCTCTAGATAATCCTGGTGAATGTAATGCAGCCCACAGGCTTTCCAAGTAAAATTTCCCTTCCTGTTGTATACAGCAATCAGTGGCAGTATTCCAGATCTTAATGCTTTTCACATAGGTGCCATTGATCTGTGAAACTAAGCCTATTAACATCCATCAGATCGTGGCTTACCAGAGAAATGGCTGTGTGAAGACCATGAATGAATCTCGTGGACCAGAAACAGTGAAAGGGTTGCAGCACCATATACCCGTACAAGTGGAGCAAGAAGAAAGTCCAGTGGAGAATCACACTAAGAAATCCAACAGTAAAGACCACTGCACTATTGAAATAAATGAACTAGAAACAAATGTGTGACTGCTACACTCAGAGGTATCTCACACCCCAGTGACCTGATACCCAATCTCTACCTCACAGCTGGAAGAAGGACTCTTTGCCTTGAACAGGAACACGTGGAATTATGGCCACCCTGCTTGTACTGGAGCTAGGAGACCAGCTGTGAACGTCAAGAGAGGCACACAGCTTGCAAGAGACACGGGCTTCTTTAGGTGGAAGACTTCACTACTGAAAAATTAACTAATGGACTACTACTGTTTTATTCTGCACTCACTGACTTCAATACAGTATTTGACACTCCTTTGACTTCTTTTTTTAAAAGCTTTTTTTTTATTTGACCCTTTTTGATTTTCTAACCAAAGCCTTTTTTTGTGAATCTCAGTAATTACGAACACTGTAGAATTTTTGCTATGTAAAAATGTTTCACCAAAATTGCTAAAGATACTAATTTTGTCTAATATTCACTAAATATAGAGTTTGTGCTTAGTTTTAGAACACCAGTAAGAAAATCACACTGATTTCCTGATCTCAAGGGGTTACATCTATTCCTAAATAACAGTGCAAGCAGAGGGGAAGTGAAGTGTGCATTTGTGCAAGAAAGGGCATTAAGGTAATTGTGATGGGCAGCCTTCAGAGACAGGCAGCCAAGTGTGATACCTAACACAAAGAATTCCTAGGTCACTGCAGAGCACAGTTTGCCTTCCAAGTGCCAGATTTATGAACCTTTTTTAACCTAACTCTTCAGTAAAGTCAGTTCCATGCACATGCAGTGGCAGAGGCGATGTGAGCTCTAATCCATAAGCATTGGTGCTAAAGTGTCCTCTCCTGTAACCTGTAGGTTGTTCTACTGTAAATATGTATAAACTCAAAGTTCAAACTCATGAACCATGTGCTGCGTCCAAAGGGCAGACTGAACACAAACTGGAACCCGAGGATGCTGAGTTATAATGGGGTTTTGTGAGGAGTTTGCTGTGAAAACTGCCCCATTATTTCTCATAATTCAGTTGACAGTTAATTCCTTTCCACTGTCTACTGAATCTTACAGTAAAATCTGCTCTGTGTGTTTCCAATGTTTGTGATAGAAAACATTTTTAATAAACCTGCCATTTAAAAACAGGCTGTCTCTGCACTTCTACTATTATGCACTTCTACTATTAGTGTCTTCTTATGTCTCTGTGTCATGGTTTGACACTGGCCCAAACTGGGTCCACTCTCGTGGGCAGCAGCCAAACCACACCTGCTGCAGTGTGAGCTCCTCCAGGGGCACAGAGCCCTCCCAAAACTGCTGCAGTGTGGGGCTCTCCTCCCACAGGGTGCAGCCCTCCAAGGACAGGCGGCTCCAGCCTGGGAGCAGGGCCCTCTCTCTCTGCTGGGCATTCCACTGGATCACAGCCTCCCCAGGCATCCACAGCTCCAGCCTGGGCACCTCCTCCATGGGCTGTGGGTGGATCTCTGCACTCCCTGTGGATCCCATGGGCTGTGGGTGGATCTCTGCACTCCCTGTGGATCCCACGGTCTGTGGGTGGATCTCTGCACTCCCTGTGGATCCCATGGGCTGTGGGTGGATCTCTGCACTCCCTGTGGATCCCCACGGGCTGTGGGTGGATCTCTGCACTGCCTGTGGATCCCCAGGGGCTGTGGGTGGATCTCTGCACTCCCTGTGGATCCCCATGGGCTGCAGGGGCACAGCTGCTCCACCATGGTCTCACCACAGCCTGGAGAGGAATCTCAGCTCCAGTGCCTGGAGCACCCCCTGCCCCTCCTTCTCCACTGCCCTTGGTGTCTCCATGTTGTTTTCCATCACACATTCTCACCTCCTCCTCTTCTCTAACCAGAAACAAAAACCCATGACTTTGTTTTGATTTTCTTCTTAAATATGTCATCACAAAGGCATTAAAAACGTCTCTCATTGGCCCAGTCCTGGCCAGCAGCATCTCCATCTTCAGAGCCATCAACCATTGGCTCTGCTGGACATGGTGGAAGCCTCCAGCAGCTTCTTACAGGAACATCTTTATGGCCCCTCTGCTACCAGAAATCAGGTTGTGCCAAACCAACACATGCTGCTAAAATAGAGTGTGGAAGTCAGGAGACCTTTTGAAAAGTTGGGATTTGATCCAGAGATTACATATAAGCTTATACCAATACACTTGACATATTATATTTAGCTACTTGTGGCATAGCAGCTTGAGATACCATGTGCCTGGTATTCTAATATGCTCTTGTCATCTCTAGGGAAAAAAATAACCCAATCAAAAAAGGACAATTTCTGCATTAATCAGAAGCAAAAGTACTTCATGCATTAGTTCATTGCAGATTCAGTGTATCATTCATTCATGATTAGTGGTTTTCCTGGGATGTACACGTTCACCTCTTTAAGAGCTCCTGTTTAGACTATTTCTTATGTCATGCACTCATTAGTTGTCTCAGAGCACTGTAATATAGGTAGTTTAATTATCAAATAGTAAAGCCAGAAAGAACACACATAGGTCATCTTAGTCTGTAGTTCCTCAGAAATTATGTATTAATTTGAAAATATGTACAGTTTGTAACTATTTTCCTGATTTGAATCTAGAGTGAAAACAACAAATACAGAACACAAAGAAGAGGGAAGAACTGAAATGATTCAAAGCAATTTGCTTCAGGAGAAGTCCTGTAAAGGATCTGCTCTGCAGAGTGTCATTAGGATGAGTGATTGGGGAGAGCTGAGGCTGGTCTGTGCCTCTCTAAACAGGCAGGAACACTGACTGACAAACACATCTGATCTTTTCATCTCAGCAGCACTGGCAGCTCCAGGAATTCCCCCTCATCCTTCCCCAGCTGTCCATTCCTGCCTGCACTGCCTTCCCTCCTCTCCCAGCTGCATAGACCCAGTTATTTATGAGCCAGACAAAGAACCAGATGAGAAGTACTTTTAATTCAAACCATTTCACATATGTTTTTGGCATAGCCCTAACAGACAGTTGTGTCAACACGAGTGAAGGGGTGACACAGGGACAAGATCAAGCAGCCAGGGATGAAACAGGGTAAGGGCACATGGACAGGGCAGGACTTCTGCATGCCAGCTGTGCCCACAGAGAAAACACAACCTAAAGTTTCAATTCATCCAGTCAATTACAGCTACATGAAGTGATAGTATAATCCTGCCAGTTTACAGTCACTTAGCATAGATAAAAATTATGAGGAAAGAGGCCAAATAGATCCAAGAGTTGGAACAAGTAGTTCCAGACTAAGTGGTTTTGGAGTCTGCCCACACACCATGCCACTGTGCCAAGCAGAAAGTGGTCCCAGCTTTACCACCACCTTCTTCTCCAGCCACCTACAACCTCTGGCTAACTAAAAAGTGTAAATCCTTTTGCCCCTTGCCTGAGACAGCTTACTTGGTGTGACACTCTTCAGTGCAGTCATGGCTCAAGAGATCTAAGTCAACTCTGGTGCTTAAGCAGCTTCTACAAGGAGAACTTCAAATGAGATAAAGCACCAAAGACCAGCAGTAAGTTGTGCTGCTTAAGTCCTACACAACAAAGAAAACCACAATTTTGCCCATTATCCTTTCACAGGTAGGTAATGTGGGAGTCTCATGTGTGAAGGCATATTTTTATGGAATCAACAGGCTGGTTTAAAATCTGCTTTCTGCATTCAAACCCTATTCAAAGTGTCCAGTTCTCCTTTGCAGACTGGAAATGCATTATTTTTTACATTGAGGTGTCTGGATCTTTAAAACTTAGGATCTACACCAATATGTGCCTCCCATTCAGCTGGGAGGAAGGCAATGGTCCTGTTTCTCACCTGGCCTTTTTCATTTGTGGTATGAAATGCTGTAAACTAGAGACCTATGGCACTTTGGGTCATGGTTCTGGTAAATATGTGCTGCTTAATGTATTGTGACCTTGACTGGAGCACCTGACTGCTACTGCAGTCATTCTGCACTGAGCACAAGACACCACTGGTAGCTGGGGAGAGGTGAACACTGACGTTATGGCAATTTCTGTGCTAAGTTTTCCTCCATTTAGCTATTTCCTGTGTTGTCAAGCAGCTTGATGCACAGTGCAATTAGACTAGCAGTAGATTCCATAACATATTTGTATGCACGGATCTGTTCACATTTTCCAGTTAAAATCACACTTCCTTCCAACAAAAATAACAAAGCTGTTGATTATCAAGTTAGAGTGCAAGCTTTGTGTTGGTAAATATGTTTCTCCTGCTTTAGGAGCATAAAAACAAACATGTGACCTTTATAGTCTCAAAAGTTTTATATTAAAAAAATCAATCAATCGACCAGTCAATCACTTATTACAACAGTTTGCAGGGTATAATTTCAAGCATATGTGGAAAGAATGATTTTCTTAACTGGCAACATTCAATCCCATTTTGAAGTTGCCTCCCCCTGCTGAACAGAAACAGAATGTAGCCAAATGAAGTATTCTAAAGGCACACTGGGGAAGAGTCTTGAGGAGGGAAAGAAGATAATTAAGAAGGGTGCATTGTACACAGCTATAGAAGAAAGATTTTGGGAAGTAACCCAAATTAGCACGTACTTATCAGAGGCAGTGGTTTTATGCTTGTTAATTTGCAACTCCTTTGCTCTGATGATGCTACTGAGAGGAAAGAAGCCACTGCAGATTGCTGTGGCATAAAACATCATTAAAGACATATTAAAACAGGTTCTTGAGGATTCTACCAGTGCCAAGGAAGTTCTGCAGTGTTGAATTGCTGTAATAAATCCTTCTGCAACAATTAGAACTGAGAGAAAGAGACACAACCAGGGCACTTACACATCTCACTAACTCCCAAGAGCTTTTGGCTGCCAACCCAAATACAGAAGTTAATAGAACTAATGCAGTTACTCATATGCTCTGCTAGTCTTAATTGATTCCATTTAAATGATTTAATTGCAGCTAAGTTTATTTGTGCCACCTGAATATGAATCCCAACATACAAATAAGATGATCTGAATAGTCAAAACATTAAATTGGAGATGCTCACCTTGCTATACCAGCAATTCTAAAGCACTTAGAAAATACAGGAACTCTGTAACACCCCCATTTCATGAGGTCTCACTTTCAATTCTACAACAAACATTAATTTTAGTCCCTTTTTAACAACAGCAATCTGATTTGTAATACTTTCAAAGCAGACAGAAAGCTTTATCTTCAAGCCAGATGGATAGTCTTGGAAATGACCTCAGACTTTTCTGTGCTTTCCATAAAAATGAGGTAACTATTAGCAGAAGGTGGTTGATGTGTGCAAGCAAAATGTGTAACCTGGGAAATGAAGTGAATGTGGAAAGCTCAGGCTGCCTTTGATCTTGCCCAACACTAAGTGTCTGTGCCTCTGCTGAGCACCCAGGTGTGTTCTGACAGCAAGAGCAGCTCTGTCACTGCAGACACAGAGGCAATGAGCAATTGCTGGCTTTCCCCTGCAGGCACGAAGCTGGCTGGGATTGCAGCCCCCCAGATGAGGACCAAGTACAGGGAGGAGAGAAAGCAATGAAGGTTTTTCTACAGGGATGCTACTGTTGCCTACCTTGCAGTGGGAGAGCACAGCTTGTTGCAATAATAAATATATGGCTTTGCTGCATTTGGAAAAGGCCCCAGAATAGAGGAATTTAATGCACTCATTCACTAAGGGCTGAGCTGAAAATGAAACACATGTATTAAAATTCTCAGTTTAGCCTGTGATTCACTTACAAGTGAGAGATGAGAGTCACTCAAAATTACATTCCTCACTAACTACTCTGGAGCATATTGATTGATACTCTCGGAATTTTAAGAGGGTTTGTCCCACAAAACCCCAAATGGATTAGATCAATAGAACAGGAAGGGTGGTCACTACTTTAGGTCAGGTTCGTTATTCACTCAGACTTCCCATGTGATCTCATGGTCAAGTGACCACAAGAATGCAGGGTTTGCTTCCCATCTGTAAACAGAGAAAAGGTCCTTTCTAAACCAACAGCGTGGTGCACAGTAAGGATAAATGAGCTGAAGTCTGAGACAGTTATGTAACACAGTAAAGGGGACTCATGATTACCTTGGATTAGCCACTTCTATCTCTCTGGAAGCGCTCTCACAATAGTCACAGGAATTGCCAGGCTTCCATTTTAAGCGACAGAACCTCAGATGCCATCATTTATAAAGTAGCAACAGTTGCAACTCTGTTGCCTAGAAGATGATATATGGGAAAGGATTTGGCAAGGCTGAGACTTTTGGCAGATCTGTGTCACAGGGTATTTTAGAAATTTTACAGGCTGTCAAAGTAAAATTGTAGCAGTCTGTTATTGAGAGAGTGGTATTTTTGGGGAATGAGTACAGAAGGCTTCAGAAAGACAAGATGGGGAGTATGGTAGGTGAAGAGGGAAAATGTTCAATGACTTCTCCTGCAATAGAATCAAACCTTCTTTCCCTGCTGGCTCCATATGAGATGGTACCAACAGCTGGAGATGCAGGGAGGGAGCAAGGCATCCCCCTGCTCACAAAGCTCCCGTCCCCACGGGGCCACTAAAGGCAAGTCTGCAGGTACCCACAGGCATCTGTGACTCCCTTCACAGCTGTCCTTCCTTCCAAACCAGCACAGAGCATTCAGTCCAGCACGAGAACAAGCAAATATTGTTCCTGAAGAGTTTGCAATTAAGTCATTATGAAATTCTAAATTTCCCATTCCACTGGGAATTCCACTGGGATGTGCCCAGGTAGGTCACAGTTGTGTTTTTCAGGTTCCATCTCTGGAGGGTTTGTTCTGCAAGGTTCAGAGAGTTCTACATGTGTTGCTTTAAAATCAGCCATATTTCATCTCAAGGAGGTATCTGCATTTCATTTAGGAATTAAATGTATGCTTCTGTGTTTCTGCACACCACACCAGCTGAAAGCCAGGCTTTGACCCACCACATGAAACTCATTGCAGTTAATCGTTGCTTTTGAACTTTCCCAAAAAGGATCTGATATCTTGAGCCCACCATTCGCCCCCAAAAAAAGTATTTTAATAAGTGGAAAAAGCAGGGGAAGCAAAACAAGAAGTGTTTTATGTTCACAGATATCTCATATTACATCTGCTACAAATACTGCAGGGGCTAAATGGCAAAACCAAAAGAAAAACGAGACTGACCTTGAGATGTTTCATTATGATTTCATTGCTTCTAGTGGTTTTATTAGGTTTTACCACGAGGCTATTAAAAACATGTGGAAAGTATACAGAACTAAGTCAAACTGAGCATTTTCAACCCTTCTTCTTTTCCATTTAAATACTTTCTTTAATGAGTTTTCCTGAAAACAAAGTGCAGAGATTTGGGTAGCCTATATTGATAGTTAATCAGTATAATCTTTGTTTTAGAATAAATCATCCACTTTTTTTTAATAAAAGAAATAATTTCTCTGACATCAATCCTTCCTAACCACATATTTGGGGAGGGAGGAATCAGGATGGACAGGAGGGTGTCAGTCCAGCACTGTGGTTGGATCTAGCTCTAGCAGGAAGTTCTGAAAAGAGGTTTAAAAGCTCTGCAATTGGGAGAATTTCTACAGCTCCTTCTCAGCTGTGGTTTCCTCACTGGTGCTGAGCACAGGACTGATGTACAGCTCCATACCTCACCTTCTGCACAAGCTCTCCAGAGTAAATTTCACAAAAGGTATTAAGAGGTGATCTCCATCCCATTTTGTTCATTGCACAGGTGGGAACAACCTGGGAGATTCACTTTGGTTGTTTCTGCCTGGTCTGGCATTGGGAGATTCACTTTGATTCTTCCTACCTGCTTTGCAGAGACAGCAGGAACAACCAAAGTGAGTCTTCAGGTGTCAAACCATTCCACCTGGGGATGATGAGGGTGCCTCAGGGTACAGCAACTCAATTCTCTTCAGCACATCAAGGAAGTGCTTTGAGTTTTATTCCACTGCTGCATTTCCAATGAAAAGACCCAAAAGAGAGGTCCACCAGAAAGAAGGGGAGACATCTAGAGTGTTATGTAAGTAATGAAAGTTAATTTTAATCCTGCATGAAAGATGTATCTTAAGATCTTTTTAAAGCTAATTCCTGTGGTCACTGCCAACAAACACACAATTATATCCCAAGTAACAAAACGAGTCTCATTAATTTCTTGTATGCAACTGGAGCTGAAAATACTGAAAATCAATACTAATTTTTATCAGAAGCAACATTCTCAGCAGTATCATAACCATATGCTAAAAGCAGATTCTGGAACTATCATGGGGAAAACTTGAAATAACCTGTACAACTGTGCATTAAAACAGTCTTTGCCTGAGTCAAAGCTATTTAAAGAAGGAGTTTATTGATGGACTTTTTAATGTCCTTGGATACTACTGAAGAATTTTTATGGAAATACTTTGTATACTGGATTATTAGAACACATTTATCATCCCTTGCCTGCACATATATCTCACAGCTGGCTGACTTCACAATAGCAGCATGAATCACAGCTACAGGGCACACCAATATTTTCCTCACTAATGGCAATGGAGTTCTTTAGGGAATTTACTCACTGTTCTTGTATTAGCAACATAATAAACCAATTACAATGACCTCCATAAATTAATCCCATTAGAGAAGGAAATATTAAAAAAAAACACAACTAAGCTTATACTATATAAGACTCTATATATGTTTTAAGTTTTTAGGATAACTACACTCAAATGCAGGAATCAAGACTCAGCAACTGTAGAGTGAAATCAGTTAACAGGATATTGGACTATATCATAGAAGTTTTCCAAGAGACTGCTTCCCATCAAAAGTACTATTTGTAAAATATGTCTTTAAGCAAAATTTGCAAAAATTTTAGTGGGCTCAGTCAGCATGGTGAGAAGCTGCATCATAAATTAAACTCTTATTTACCATTAGGAAACACTGTCAAGAGAGAACAATCATGAAGTTTTGGTCAGACTCCTCCCTCCTGCTCTGTGTGGGCCACTGGGGAACAGAAGAAATGGCAGTGGGTCCCAGGGAGGAGAATACTTCCCATTCTCATCCACTTTGCTAATGCAGGTCCACAGCTTCACCCCTGCAGGCACCAAATGCCTGCTTAGGAAGAATCCTCTGTATTGCTCTTGCACAGCAGCAGAAGAGGAGGAGGGGATTTGGCCACAGATGCCTCAGGAGCAGCCCTGCCAGCCCAGCTCTTCAGCACCTGCAGGACTTGAAGGATTCTTTCTCCAGCTGCCCTTTTAATGTACAGTCCTGCAGGATTTACGAGAGCTAAGAAAAATAATCCCCAAGTCCCCAAAGCAGGGATTCTTCTGTTGAGCAGATGCAGCAGCTCTTTGCCCCAGCAGAGCTGCCTGGCCCAGAGCCCCCGGTGAGGGGGGCAGCTGCCAGCCCTGGGGAGCAGCCCACAGGGACCCTGTCCTGCTGCCAGGGACACTGTCCCACTGCCAGGGACCCTGTCCTGCTGCCAGAGACACTGTCCCACTGCCAGATCTGCAGTCAGTTCCTCAGGAGCTGTCACTGATCCCCCAAGGGGGGCTTTGGCAGCCTCCCTCTGCCCCTCCACATCCCCCTTCAAATTTCATCCATAGTTTTTCTTTGGAGGTTTTTCTTTTTTTCATAGAATCATAAAATCTTTGGGTTGTAAGTGGACCTTGAAGATGCTCTAGTGCCAATCCCCTACCATGGGCAGGACATGTTCCACTATCCCAGGTTGCTCCAAGCCCCATCCAAGTCACCTTGAACACCTCCAAGGATGGGGCAGCCATAGCTTCTCTGGGCAACCTGTGCCAGGGCCTCACCACCCTCACAATAAAGAATTTTTTCCTAATATCTAACCTAAGCCTAGTCTCTTTCAATTTGAACACGTACCACCTTCACCTGTCACTACATACTCTTGTAAATACTTACTACATGCTCTTGTAAATAGTCTTGTCCCATCTTTACTAAAAAAAAAATTTAGTTTTTCAATATTTTTTTCTCAGAAGAGTTTCTACATACTGTGTAAAGCACTTCTTTTTTATTAAACAATACACTCAGACCCCGGACACCACAGCGAGGGCACGACCCTCCTCACCACACCAGAGGCCTTGGCTCCCCCCTCATCCTCCCTCCCTCCGTCCCGCATGGCCCCCCCGGAGCTCACCCCTCCTGCCAGCTGAGGCTGGGGCCATCGGGATCATGGTGCTGCTTGCCGAGGGAACCACAGGGTACCATCTTGGCACCGGGAAATGCTCTGCCTGGTGCCGCCTCCCTCCGCACAGAGGGGCCGCCATGGCCGCGGCCGCTGCTCCCCTCAGAGCCGGCGGGATGGCGCCCGCTCCGCTGTGGGACCTCCTTTGCCCCTTTGGGTCGGGAGGAGCTGCAGTTGTGTCAGTGTGGGGAGCAGAGGGGAACAGACGAGCTGACTCCCGGCTCCTCACTACACGCCGGGGAGGCAAAGGGCGTAACTCCATGTGGGGAGGTAAAACGTCTGGGGAAGATACAGCACCTTTCCCCCGAAATGCCCAAGGAAGAAGCCATGGCGTTGTGTGGGGCCGGGCGCTGTGGGCAGGGCGCGGGAGCGGGCAGGGAGCGGGCAGGGAGCCGGCGCTGGGTGCCCCGGGCCTGCTGAGGGGTGGCCACGGGCGAGGAGCCTGCAGGAAGGCGATGAGGGGGAGAACGGCCGCAGAACGGCCCGGCCACATGGCAGACAGAGATGGGCTAAGTGCCCACCGCCTGAAAAAAAAAGCTCATTATCCATGAGCTATTTTTGGCACCTGATTAATTCTTTATAGCTCTCAAGATGCATTTGTACTCCTGTCGCTGTGAAAAATCACAGCTCGGGAAAATCCCACTTCCCCCCCATTTTGTGCAGTATCCTCTGTAACGAGGAAACATGGCTTTTAAAAGAAAAACAGCAAATAAACCCAGAGCTCAGTCTGCATACAGACCACACAGGAATACCAAGCATGCGCAAATACATATTTAGGGATAAAATTGCCAGCTGAGCATTTTAGACTTCAACTTTTCACTATTCATACATCTATCTCAGCCTTAAAACCCTTCTATTCTTCTCTTTCCCAAATCCAAGCACATTATAGGAAGGAAGTTATATGAAAGCAATGTTTGTGTTGCCTCTTTGTGGCCTAAGAAAAGGCCAACTTCCCAATTCCCATCTTCACTAAAGGAAATAAAATCAGAGTCTGTTCCTGGGTCCTGCTCCATACAAGGTCTGGATTGGACTTTTGGATTATGGGTACCACCCATAATATTAAAAATATGTGGACTTAGTCCTGTGGAGTTCTGATTATTCCTCAACATCCCTCATGTCATCTCTTACTCCTTTAAAGGAAAGAAATTAACTACCATTTTGATCTGACAGTATTATGTCCAGTTTCATAGGTGCTGATGATACCAGGTAAGTGAGGAATCCTGTGGTTGTCCCTCACCAATCTCTTACAGAAGAATCGAATCTTGGAGCATTTGAGGCTTTTACTGGCTAAGACTGGTGGTGGGTTTTGGGGGAAGCACTTAAAGGACAGATTCAGTGTGCAACTATGTTGAAAGAAACTTGGATAAGAGTTTCCTAACTTTATCTGGTCAACACTATATGCACCTTAAACTGTAGGTGGGTCTCCTTTGGCAAAGGCTACTGCTTGCTCAAGAAGCTTAACAGTGTATGTATCATCCTGATATTTTGAGTGTGATTCTACAGGTGCTAAAATGAACCTTCATCCCTGCTCTCACTGCATCAGACTCTCAAGGGATTCAAAGAAGTCTGAGGCACCTGACTTTTCATAGGATCTTAGTCCGAGGAACAGAAGTTTAAAGACAATAGAACAGTTCTCCATAAAACTGTACAAATCTGCATATCCTCAGCTTGTTCAGGAGTTTAATAAATTGGTCTTTTTCACAGAAGACTGGCAGAACTTCCACTGCTGTTTGCTGGAGATAGCTAATTGACTTGAGCTACATTCTGTAGACATTTTACATCTAAATCTATCCCAGCATTCAGCTGGAAGGATTTTTTATTGCTCAGCTGTATAGATGGTATTCAAAAATGTTTGGGTTTTGCAATTTTCATGGCAAAGCTTTTACTTTTTCGGGAAGCAGCCTTTCCTTCTATGATTAATGATGGTGTTGAATTGTCTAAGGTAGGGAACAACAGCTTGAAATTACTGTCATGTGCTATGGGAAACCAAAGGGAGAGTGTGGAACTAGATCTCCAGCAGGAAAACAGCTGGTAAAAAATTAAGCCAACTGTGTTTCCAAGTCAGTCCTGGAATGCAGTATGCAAAACAACACATGTTCAATCAGAAATCCTCAAAAGAAAAGACCATTTTGTCAAGCAGATTAGCTGTCTCAGATGAAAGACATTATAAGCAACTAAGAAACTTGTACCTCTCTAGGTCTTCTTTTCCTTGGTTTCCTTATTTTCTATGATTCCAACAGGAGCTGAGAGCACTCAAGATCATAAAATAGGGGAGGCTTTAAGGGAGTACAACAGTGTCTCCAGACTTGACCTAAACTAATTTATTTGGACACTTAATGGTTTTCTCCTCAGACAGCCCACACTCACTAATCTCTTCCACATCATTAGTCTCACTCCTGACTCTCAGTGTGAATGAGATACACTGTGGAAAATTCTACCACATACACTAAAGTCCATCCTGTCACTCCATCCCCTGGTCACACCTTTGGGCACATTCACCCAACTGCCCCATGGGTAAACAATGGCAAGACACAAAGTTTACCAAACCTCTGGAAGGCAGGCATACAGGTTTTATATATATATTTATATATATATATTCACAAGAGCAATTGCTTTATCTTAAACCTTTTCTAAAACAGGAATATACTGCAGGCTTTGGCAGTAGAGATAAAATATTACGGGATCCAGCCTTATTTTGTTTTTCTCATCCAAATATACACATTGTTATAACAGAGAAATAATTGCATCCAGAATTATTACTGCTGCTTGATGACCAGAATGCCTCATTCACTGCTCTGCACATGAAAATACTGCAAATATCCATCTACCCTGGCCAACAACAGCTTCTTTTGGGTGGAGGAAAAGAAAAGAGGCATAAACATGGTTCACTTAAAATGCAGTGACAAAAATGGCATTTGAAGGCCTGTGTTCAAAACAGTCCCATATTGTTATTACAGATGGAAACAGTGAGGGAAGAGAAACAGAAGAAACAAAAGCCAGCTTTTGTGAGTTCCAGAGCAATCCCTTATGATCCTGGGTCTTGTATAAGATGATTTGGAAGCTTTGGAAAGGCATTCAGGGTCTCTCCCTGAATAAGGCACTGAAACACACTGTCTTCCATGAGCCTGGCCCAGTGCCATGACAGTTTCTGCATAATTCATTGCACGTTTTGCTAAGTGTTCTCTGTATATCTATATAGACATATATGTATTTTTCCATATGTTTTCCTGCAAAACAGAAAAATAAAATGAGTTACATAATGGAATACAGAATTCAGAATAAGACAAACATAATACCTGTTGACATGTCACACGTGCCCCAAACTGAACCAGAGCTGCCTTGATTTTGAATATATTCTCAGTGTAGAATATAGATTATTCAGTGTAGATATAGATTATTTCTTGAGTAACAAAGTTTTCATATAGCCCAGCCAGAAGGGCTGATGTTTGACTTCCTGAGTACCTTCTGCCCTTTTCAAGCCCCATCATCTTTTAAGCTTATTAGCACTATTCCTAGCAATTCCTTGTGTTAGTGACAAAATGTTCATTAGGGACAAAACTATTTTTTTACCCACTCTTTAGAGTTCAGACCTCCAGAAGTAAAGAGCAGTCCTGAACCTCATCATCTTTGAACAGCAGATGCTTAAGAGATGCAGTAAACAGATCGCTATTCTATGAAAAAATGCAAATATAATTTGAAATTCTTCAACTATCATTGTCCCTATGTCATTTTTTCTGAAGTTGAAAAGAGATTTAAGTAGACACACTATTCTTTCTGTAAGAAATACACTTAAGTATAGCATTATTTTCCCCCTCTGAGGGGTCAATGATTTAAATATTGCTTGAGACAGATTTTGTGAACTTAATGACACATTTAACAGACACCAATGGGTCTAATCTTACTTTAATTTGTCTAATTTTTAAATCTATTTTCAGGTCATGTCTTCTGCATCAGCAAGCTTCACATTTGTTCTTTGTTTTCCTTTTGAAGTAATTCCTTGAAAGTATCATGAAATACCTTTGCATTTTTTGTTATCAGAATTAGTAAACAAGGACCTGCACCTTTAACTGTTGTGTCTGCTATGGCTATAAACAGAAGCCAGTAAGAACAGTCCATTGCCTCTGATAATACAGATATATACAGTTTCTTTTTACAAAATAATGTCTTTTCAACCCTTTTTGATTTGTGATTCCCCATCATGTTTTAGTGGAAGTTCTTTAAGTTCAGGGTTCAGACACTCACTTGTTCTGCTTCAATCATGTGTGTAAATTGGAATTATTTACACAAGAGTCTGAGAACTGGGGCCTTGATTTAACTCAACTACAGTTGTTACCTCCCATGTGATGGGACTGAGTTCATATTTTATCTCATTTCTTCTTCTTCTTCCTCTTTCTCATCTTCCATTTCCTCTTCTGAGTCATCCTTATTCTTTGAACTGTTGCTGAATTCAAGGTTCCCTTCAATATCCAGTACCTGTAAGTGCTTCAGGTTTTGGAAGGTACTTTCTTTCAGTGCTCCAACTGCAATCTTATTAAACCTTAAACAAACAAAAAGGCACCCCTATTAAAATAAACCCATTTTTATATACAACACAGAAATGAGGAGACTAAGAGGAAACCATTCTGCAGCTACTCTACATTGACCCAAGTTACTCTAAGTTTACACTGACTCACAACAGCACTCTAGAAGTGCTGACTCCTCTGAATGGGGCAAGAAAAAAAACCCCTTAATTCTGGAATTCCTCCCCCACAAATTCTTTCTCTGCTGTTCTTCTTTCTCCTTCCCAGAGAGGAAAGGCAGCTGCTTCATAGCCCACATTTTAAAGTATAATTGATTTTTCATAACATTCTGTGTCATCATTCCTTGACAGTTTAATTCTTCACCTGCAAAACTCAAAACAAAGTATCCCTTTAGAAACACAGCAGTAATTTTTCAGCTATTATTTGCATTTCCAGGAATACAAATAAACTAATCTGCAGTTTAAGAACCTGTCACACAAACTGATCTGTTACTCTTGAACATACTTAAAATTGTTTTCTGTGTAATATGCCATATGTATATTATTGTTTCACAGCACTGCAGTGATTAATGGCCTCCCATTAAAAATACTGCTGAGCTTGGGTGGAGCTGCCTCCTGAATATGTTAGCAAAACTGTTTTGCAAATTCCTTTTCTCTTTATATAGAAATATAGAATGTGGTATGTGGTTTCTGGTTCACATCCAAGCATTCACTAAAATCTCATAAATGTGAGCAGCTGAATAGACAGACTGCTCTAATTTACACCAGACTCTGTAATTTTATTTGCTTGGTATGGAATCATTCATCCATAAAGGTATGCTCCAGAGCTATTCAGAACTAGGGGGCAGTTTAGGTGCCTTTAGACAAAATAAGACCATACTTAGTCTTGTGCAGCCTAGGCTTCTTGAACACATCCATTGGATCAGCTTAATAAAATAGTCATAAATTTCTTCTAATTAATATTTTCAATAATATTCCATCAGATTAAAACTGAATGTATTACAGGGACAGAGTCACTTCTCGTGGTATAAATCTCTGCTTAAACCACTTGTTACTCTGAGTTTATATTACATGTAAGAAAAGGTCAGTATCAATCATCTATAAAAACAAAGTCCTCATCTGACAGAGTGGGAAAAAGCCCAGCAAAGCCCCTAAACTGACTTACAAGTTACATAACTGTCACAGTTGTAACTTGTCACTTGTTTCTGACAAAACTATCAAGGGAACACACACGATCCAAGATTAGTCACACACACCTCACTGGAGGGGGATTTTGTCAGAATCCAGGGCCAACACACACAGGCAAAGCTGTACTTCTGCAAGGGACTGTAAACTTTTGGTTCACAGCTGAATATTGAAATATGACATCATATTAAACAGTGATTGCCCAGAATTACTGGCAGGCCCAATCCATTCTACTAAGCATAGAAAAGACAAGCTCTCTAAAAAGTCTTTTCTGAGCAGAAGAATATAGTTTTATCACATACTACTATAAACCAAAGATGCTTGTTCAGAAAGTAAGGATTTAAAATATTTTCTAAAAAGTAAGCCATTATAAAGTGGATGAAGAAGAAAAAAACCTTGTGTGTTGAAGTGGAAACTTGACCTTACCTGAGGTAAATCCCCTTTATTTTGGGTGTAGATTCAAAAGCATTCTCTGAAACCGTTGTGATCTTGTTGTTCTGGAGATACAGATACTCCAGAGATTCTGGCAGGCCTAATGGGATAGATGTCAGCTGGTTGCCTGCCATGTCTAGTGACTGCAATAAAGAGACAACAAGGGGTCAAATAACAAGGGGTCAAATAACTGAATTTAAATATTAGAAACACTCCAGAAAGAGATTTAAGTTTGAAGTCATATTTATTATAGAATAAGCTAATTTAATATATCTCTAATTTGCATCAAGGTAAGTGTGGCCAAGACAATTCTACTCTCCTACAGTCCTATTGAGGATCCTGATATACATATATCATGTATATGTCATGCTGGTTTGTTTCAGAGTTCCAGCATTTCTTTTTCTCTGTCCCCAAGCATCAGCCCATGTCTGCTTTAAGTAAATTAAAAACAGGCTGGGTTTCAGATATGCAGGAGAATTCCTTGGCATCTGCTATTGCAAACACTTTGCTGGCTAAGGGTGGTGATAGGTACAGTTACACATAAAACCATCTGGAAATACTCTAACATGGAGAATGTATGAAGACAGAAGGACTAAAGGTCATGATCATTTCTCAGAATAATTTTACACAAGAGAATGGATCAATAGAAATGTTTTGTTATCCTGTATTGCAGTATTTTCATAACACCAACCTGACACTCACTAGTTACAGAGTACTCAAAGCCACACTTCTGCAAACAATTGTCCTCATTCCAGTGTTTTTATTCCTCACATAATGCCAGTCTGGAAAACAATTATCATAGAACCATCGAATTGTTTAGGTTGGAAAAAAGCTTTAAGATCATTGACTCCAACTGTTAACCCAGTACTGCCAAGTCCATTATGTAAATGTCTCGCTCTGCAGTTGCAGTCTCCAGTGATTTCCATGGAAACATTGTGGACTGAAGCATTTACTAAATATATGCATGATCAGGGTCTCTGTGGATGGTTATTTGCCAAATTCACTCCAGTCACCAACTCAGAAACCAACTGCACAGTTAAGGACTTATTGATGAAAAAGAAGTAATGCTGTTCCAAAGAAAAGCAACAGCCATAAATGCCCCATTGGTCCAGCAGAATTTTAAGTCTGTGCTGTTATCTGAACCCTGTTTAATGGGAGTGGGGTTTGCTGTGGGAATGGCCAATGTTTGAGTCAGCAACACCTTATTCTGGTTTGTCACTGACTGCAAGGCTGTGGCAGTAGAACAAAAGTTTACAAAGTAGTTGTGAATCAGGACCTTTGAAAAGGAAAGCTTGTCATTCCAACCAACAACTCCAGCTGCCTAACAGGGCTCATGACCCATTTTTGTTTGAAAATAAAACAACCTACATTTTATTGAGGTACTGCAGAAAAACAATCCCAGCAGCCTGTAATTTTCATCAGCATCTTCCTTCCAGACTACTTTGCATGTTAGATATATTTGCACACATACACACACGTATCAGTGAGGCACCAAACAAGTGCAAAAGGTATTATTAAAGCCAGGGACCAAATCTGCAGCTGATGCACACAGCTCTGCAGCCCCTGGTGCTGCATTGCTGATTGACAGTAACTGAGAAACAAGCTCCTGGTTATTCCCAGACACAAAAGAAAGGGAAACGTTCATATAGATTAACGTCAGGATTGTCTGAAACCACACTGGGGGCCAGTGTGACATATGCTCCGTGTCCTTATCCCTGATCTGCCCTGAGAAGTGCACACCCTGCCTGTGCAGTGACCTGGCCAGATGCACCCTCCATGGCTGCCATATGACACAGGCAATACCTTTCACTGCAGGGAAGGGGCCGTTGCCTACAAGGAAATGCAGACAAATCCTTCAGCCAGCGTAACAATTCTGAAAGGTCATTTTGCTCAGCACAAATGTGATTGCTCCTGCCTGCCTTATGGTTTGTGTTTAACTTTCTCCAGCAATTAAGCAAATGAGAAGACTGCTGATTGAATCCAGACCTCCGAGCTGCTCCCCAGGTGCCTTAGCCAGCTGAGCTGCTAAATCCTACAGCTTGGCTTGTCTGACTATAAGCTGATGTGGGGGCTTTGAGAATTAAGAGTGTTTTTGTTTATGCATTCCTTCCTCCTGCTGTCTCTATTCAGAGCTGATTTTAAATCTTTTGGGAGACGAGCTATTTGAAAGGCCTAATTTCAGTTTTAATGACAACATTTACTGATGTTTTTCTGAAAATATAGGACACTGTCAGGGTTCAGAAACAAAGCTGGCCTGGCCAGCAGTGGAAGGTACCTTCCTCTGGCACAACAGCACATCATTTCTACTCCAGAAACAGTGTGTAGCACTTACAATGCAACCCCAAAACATGAGGACCAAGCACATTTAGTATTGGTGCTACATAATTTGATTTAGGCAGACAGATGAGGGCATCAGCAGCACTAAAACAATTAGAGAAGGTGATGTTTCTACCTGGAGACTGCTGAGTTCTCTCCATGCTCTTGAATAAATTGAATTTACTTTCAGTTTATTGTTGCTCAAATACAGTTCCCGCAGCTTTGTCATCCCAGACAAAGTCCCCTTCGGGATGATGCTGATCTCGTTCTCCTTCAGCTTCAGAACCTGCAAGTTCTTTGGAAAGCCAAAAGGCACCGTGTGGAGATTGTTTCCAGAAAGATCCAAGGACTTCAGCTGCCGCAGTTTACGGAAGGCCTCCCGATGGATCTGGGGACTTGTGAGCTTGTTGTAGCTCAGGTTCAGCTCTTCAAGGAAGTAAGTGGTGGCAAAGTCATTCCTGTTAATCTCTGAGATCTGGTTATGAAGGATCATGAGTGTCTTCACTCTCCGGGGCAGCCCGCTGGGGATCCTTTCCAGCATGTTGTTGTACAGGTGGACAGTGTGCAGCTTCTTTAGGCCCTGGAAGGCCAAGGGGTGAATACCTCGGGCTTTTAATTTGTTATTGTGCAGCAGAAGGTACTCCAGGTTCTTAATTTGGGTCAAGACATCTCTGTCAATCACCTTAATTGCATTCTTCTCCAGGTGGAGGAGGACGATGTTTCGAGGTAAACCACTTGGGATTTGTGAGAGGTTATTGCTGGACAAATCCAGATATTCAAGACTAGACAATTTCCTTGGGAAAGCAGGAAAAAAACCACTTAGATTCTGCAAGGTGAAATAATAACCAGCTCCCTCAAGGATTTTAGAGTCTTTGCTTTAGAGCCTTTTTACCCAGCACAGCTCCCACTACTGATTGTCCTTTTCTGATTCATGATATGAGTGATGTAGACACCAAACCTGGGAGATCCCATATTGCCATCAGGGATTAGGCACTGCCACCACGCCCCAGCCACACAAGCAAGAGAACATGCCAGACTCCAGACATCCTGAGGACTGAGATCAGTTCTGCACTCACAGATAGCAACCTATGAGCAATTGCAGTGAACGAATACCACAAGGAAGAAGCCATGGGAGCACCACCAGAACACAGAGTTTAGCTCTCGGTTCCACAGAAACAAAATGTGAGCATGAGTAATTTCTGTCTCTCTGAAAGTATTTACTGAAACTGAAAGGCAGTTCTGCTTTCTAGATGATGAAATGTTACCCTTATGAAAAGCAGAAATGCTAACTCAGTGTCCTAGGCTAAGGTAGTGAACTTCTCCTGACCCTCCAGTATTATGGAAGTGAGTCAGGGCTAGAGCTGCTTTGTGTAAGCTACTGAATCTGGATTCCATGGTCTCAGTTGAAGCTAAATTAAATCCTCAGACCAGCCACTTATACCAACTGGATGTGGATCAATGGTATTATTTGCCAGGACTGAGTAACCCTGTATTCCCTTGTATTTCAAGTCAGTTTCTCAGTTCAAATGAGAGTTTTAATCTACTTGACACTACATAACCCATTGCAGATGACTAGAGAGTTTTCAGGAAACATGAGAACTAATGTGTTACAGACATTACTTGCTGGTTACTGCACTGCTATTCCAGCTATCCAAGCATGCTCTGAATGAACAAATATAATCTTTAGGTAAAACACTTCACTGCTGCCATTTGTAAGGTTTCCCCAAGATGGGAATATCTTAACAGCAGTTATATGTCCAACATGACCAGGAGGTGGACTCCACACAGATACAGTAAACTACTAAGGGAGGTTTCTGGGAATGGAAAATGGAAAAGGAAAGCACAGTTTGGTACATTTTTGTGTCTGGAGTGTTTAAATTATGTGCAAGACCTATTGTGTGGTCTGGATTTTCAGGTAGAACAAGAGTAGCATTCAGTGCAAGCAGAGAAAAAAAAGTTAAATTTTTGAAGTGCTAAGTCCCACGCTAAATCTAGGACAGCCAAAGGCTATTTCTGTTGCACCAGTTGGTAGCAAGGCTTTTGCAGCCATCTGGCTCTTGAGCAGCACCATTGCATCCCTGCCTGCTGCAGCAACCACCTGCACTGGGGTACAGCTGGGCCAGGGGAATTCACAGCTGTGTGTCTGTGGCTGCTTTCAAGCCACCTTCACAGAAACACACAAGTGGTTCCAGTGAAGGTGAGGGTCTGGCTTTAATGCCCAGTGAAGTGCCCTAGAAACTGGAAAGTCCTAGGTAGCCTCACTTTTGACTGTTTTGGAAGAACAGGGAGTAGCTTTCAGTGTTGTTCTAGGTGGCTTTTCCCAGAAGGGATTTAGTACCTGGTGTGGCTGGGTCTGTGGCAGGCAGGGAGTGGTGAAGTCTGATATTCAGGGTTCTGTCTTTTGTATGAAACTATTCTGCAACCACTCACCCAGACCTTTGCTTTTGAATGGCAGCATCTGCATCTCAGACTTATCAGTGAAATGCATAACACCATCCAGCTTTTAATAACGTTACTTTTTACTGTGTCCTGTGTTCAGCAGATGCACAACTGTCCCAGAGGGGGCAGACAGACACAGAGGTACAAACTGCACATCTCAGTCTCACCAGAAAGTTTCGTTGTCCATTCCTTCATTAGACAAGTAGTTGTTCTGCAAATACAGCTCCCGCAGGCCGGCAAGTTCGCTGAAGGCTCCTTTGGGAATCTTCTCCAGCTTGTTGCTCTAGAGCCACCAGAAGCACAAAGTACAGGATTTGGCACGAATCAACACAACATTTGGGTTCTGTTCAATTAACACGGGCAATTAAACTTCAAAAGGGCTAGACAGGAAGTATTTTGGGGGCATTATAATGTGATGGACAGACTGGACCAGATTCGTTTGCCAACTAATATAAAGTAGAAACTAACACAGACAAATTTGGCTGAGTGTCTCAATGAATAGGAAAAGGAAAAAATCACATCTGAAGTACACCTGTCAGATACTTTTGGTCCACTATTGGCTGCCTCTCATTTCTCATTGTCCTGGTTTTTCCCCAGTTAAAATATCAAGGTAAATATTACTACTGACAGATGGTGCATTTGCAAATAAAACACTCATTTTTCTGCTCATCTCCTCTGCCCCTAACACAGCTGGGAAGGAGACAAGTTCAAAGTGTAATCCTCAAAGTATGAGACCCCTTTGGATGATAATGATTATCTGTAAGTGTCAAAAAAATGCAGGGGACAAGTAAGTTCATACGTTGGAGAGAAATCCCAGCAATTTAAAGGATTGGACTGGTAGTGTTTGCTTTTCTTCAAGCTGTTCTCTAGAAGACTTTAACAGGAATTCTGGTGAAACCTTCAAGGGAAAAGAGAGCTGGGAGGCAGCACAGAGCTGCTTCAGTCCAGGGCTGATAACAGACTCCAGTCTCTGCACGTCCAAGGAGCTGTCAACACTCGGAGCAAGTGGGCCCAGGACTCCCCACTGCTGTGGCTCTCCCATTGCTAAGGCTCAGATCTCCAGCACAGACATGATGAAGCATTTTTATCAGAATCAGATGACATGGAATTAAAGTGCTGGAGAGTAGTTAATAGCACAACTCTGCTACTGCACTAGTGCTGGAGGAGTTGTAGCAGTAGAGAATGCCTGATCCAAACTGAATTGCCAGTTCAGTAGCAAGCAGCAGACACTGATGCTGGGAAACAGTGGTCTGTGTGAAAGGAGATAGTGAGCAAAGCCAGTACAGAGTGGGTAAGCACTGTCAAAAGAGGCATCAGTGGCAAACTTAACTGGGAGGTCATGGAGACATGGCCATGGAATGATGTTCCTTCCTGTTCTAATATGTATCAATATCATTAAATGCACGGAGGAGACCAGTAATGCAACCACAGAGGAATTTGCAATACATCCCTCTGCAAACACTTTGCTGCATTTCTGCCCCCTGTGAGCATTCTGGTGATCTGCAAAAACATGCTGTTGCTTATGTTCATGTTGCTTATGTTGTGTGGAAGAACAAGGGGACAGATACTGTTGAGAATACAGCAAGCAAGACTTAAAGTGGGCCTGGGGATGTTTCCAAGTGCACTGGGATGTCTTGGTGTGTGGTATGAAACCCACACAAACACAATACTTTGTCACAATCCTAAAGGATAACAAAACTTTGTTGTCATTACCTGTAAGTGTAATTTATATAGTGCTGGTGGGAGATTCTTTGGAACATACTTCAAGAAATTGCTGGACATGATGAGTATCTCCACATTTTTAGAGCCATTGAACATATTATCAGGTAACCCAGCATCTGAAAGTTTGTTGTTATGAAGATACACAGATCTGTTGGAAGGAAATAAAAGATGAAGTTCAACAGATAGGAAGATGTGAAGGTTTTGTTTACTGAGAGAAAAAAAGTTTAAAACTTAATTTTGACCTTTTCTTCTTGAGATAATCAGATTTGTTTTTAAAATGTGCCCTTTAAGTTAGCAAGGGATACAGATGCAAAACCAAATGCTTGGCCCCAATACTCTCTGAAAGTTAGGTTTATCCAAAATGCAAACTTGCATGTGAATACAAATTTCACAAGTGACCTTATCTTCTTAACAAGAAACTGAGTGCAAGCCTGGGACTGGGCAGTGCTTTAGAAACACAGAATGTCCCTGTGGGGGCCTCACTCAGAGGGTTAGAATTCATCTGTGTTTAACAGATATGCCCCCAGTTTTAACTTCTATCTGGAATTGAGTCTGGGCTGCTTGAGCTTGCAAAGTCAGCCTGGAGGTCTCATAAGAAAGGACAACCATCTCTTAACCCTCCATTCTTCCTGCTCCCATGAAGGCTGGAAATACCCCAGCTTCTCTCCTCCTCCTAGAACTCAGAATAGGATATTGACAGAAAGGCAACAGATTTACTCAGTCTGGCAGATTTGGTTTTTAATGAGCCATTGGGTTCTAGAGACAGTTTCTTATTTTTCCTTTGCCCTTCTTACTTTTAACCTTTAATATTCACAGAAGAGTTTCTCTGATCAGATTTGCAAAAATAGATTCATTCCTACCCAGGTTTTAATTCTGTACAAAACATTCTGTACAAAACAATGTACTCCTATGAAGTTATTCCTCATTTTCACTGGTTTAAATGCTAAATTAATTCATTTGAATTCTTTTTAACAAAAGAAATTATAGGTTTTTACTAACTTTGATTACCTTTTCCTTTCCTGTGCTTATGCCCAGATGCAGCAGGCAGCTAAATTTGTAGAAAGAGGCTAAAACGCTAAAGTGTCAAAGTGAGCTTTTTTAACTTGTTCTTGGATTCTCTACCAGTTGCAGAGAACTTGGCAACATCTTTCTGGAAGGAAGGAAAGGTTCAGGATGGAAATACAATTGTGTGATCACACACTCCAGGGAGCTTAGAGCTACACTGAAAGTATTGTTTACCCTGCATGGTCAGCTGTACTTTTAACTCACAAATATTTGCCTTTCTGAAAAACTTACTCTCCAAATAATCAGTCTGAGATCATGAACTCTGCTGGGGGCAAACAAAACAAATGAAACAACTGTGTTGGGATTTTATATGAGTGAGCTTGGAAATCAGTTAGTTCTTACTCTGATTAAAATTCGTGTTGGTATAGAAGAGGTGAAAATCACTTCAGAAGAATCAATAATTTTCATATGGAATCAAAACACAGCAGCATCTGCACCTCAGATTAAGGAAGAAAACATGTATAAATCTAGCTTCTTTCATCATGAGATATTGCCAGAAATCTGACTCAGCCCTTTCAGCTTCCAGGAGCCTAAGAGACTAAAGGCCCAGGAAGCACAGAGTAGTTCCAGCTCTCAATGAATTCAGTGGGAATGGAGAGTTCTTCAATTCATCACAAGACTGAGCTGTAGGGGCTCAGCTGGGTCAGCTGTAATTAACTGCTTCCAAACTTGGCTGCATAAATTGTTCCCAACAGACTCTGGGATGTCTTGCAGGGTCTGGATGGTGCAGTGTTTGGATGCTGCAGATTACTTAAAACCCCTTTAGAAAAGCCCATACTTCACAGGAGGTGTTCTGTGTGCCTCTGAGTTTGAGATGGATGTGCTGCTGTCAATCCAGATGAGAAAACCACAGCCTGAACCTAGCAGAGACCTTTGGCAGCAGATCTGGGGTATGAACCCCTTCTGAAGGTGCTGAACTCCTTAACAGAATTATACTGCACTCAGTACTGTACTCTCCACCTGATTTTACTTTTAAAAACTAATGGACTATAATAAAACCAGAGATTTCTAAACAGCTAATCTCCATTTTGAGAAACCAAATCTGTTCTTTTCAACTCCTGATACACAAATAAAATGGGGACAATTTCATTTTATATTTGCAGAAGTGTCTGGCAGCTCGCAAAAGCTCTTGGAATGTGTTTGTTTGATCTTTCATGTTGAGAATAACAAACAGCTTCTTTCCAAAAACAAGTGGGCAATAATATAGTTTAGCCAGATAGTTTCTTATCACCCACCAACTGCATCCAAACAGTGGCAGAACACCAGTATTGTTTTATTTCCCAGTCCCTTACCTCAAGTTTGGTTTCTGTCCAAATGTGAGCCCGTATATCTTAGTGAGATAATTGGCTGCAAAATCTGCACTGATCAAGGTATTTGGTAGGAATTTTGGAGCCACTGTTAGCTGTAAAAGAAATACACAGGGGAGTTCCAATGAAATGCAGCAAATACTTATACTTTTAACTAATACTTCTATACTAATACTTTAAATTAGAGCAGCAGCAAAACATTTATCTTCCCTAAACAGGCAAAGATAAATTAAACTGAATGTAGATTGCATGAACAAAAACAAGTTGTCCTTACTCACTAATCTCTCCAGGAAGGAGACAGACTTTTGCTCTAAGATATGAAAATGTTTGTTTTGGTTGGAAGGGTCCTGTCTCTATTTAGTGGAAGAAATCAAGAAATTGTTATTCAGAGAGCAAACACTTTGCTTATTATTGTTCCTAATTCCTCAGTCTGCTGTGCCAAAAAACTCCAACCCACCTCACAGTGACCTACTGCTTATTCTCTTATGAAAGTGTGTTGGGGAGGGGAAGTGTCACTTCACACATCTGCTCCACTGCATCCATTTCTGATGATCTCTGCAAGAGGGATTCAGGCTCCCAAAAAACAAGGATACTTCGAGCCAAATGATGGAATATTGAATACAACTTCAAAGCAAAGCGTACTTTGTTCAATAAACAAGTGATGTATCAGGAAATACAGAAAGGCCCTGTCTCCAAAACTTTATAGCTGACAACAGGTACAGGATTGAATGTGTTGCTCTTGTTGCTATTTTTATCAGTGATTTTAAAAGCCAAGCCTAGAAATGCCTGCATGTGAACAAGTGGGTGGAGTGGAAAGTAATGATCAAACAAAGCTCAGTTTTAGAGAGCATCCAGGTAATAGAATAGCCAGGCTCCCTGAGTGGCTGTTAATAGCACAGTCATTCACCTGCAGACCAAGAAAACAGGTTACAATCCAGGCTGGATGGAGGACAGTTTCCTGGGAAGCACGAGCCCAGAAGCTTTATGCATCAAGATGAAGCCCTTGGGAAACATATTTTTAACCCAATGCTGTAACAGATGATCCTTGAGTAGAGAAGACACTGAATTGCAGTCAGCAGGTGCAGCCACCCTGGTTACAGGTGTTCACTGCAGTACTGAGACCACTCAGTGTTTTATGTGCACTCCAAAGGGCTCTGGAGAGAACATCTTTCCTAGGGAGATACTGAATTCTTTGTCATCTTTGAGATCAGGATGGGGAACTGGGGCAATGGAAGAGATCTGCCTTCTAGCCTGAAGTTCATGGAATCTGTAATCTTCCTCACAGCTCTGTTGTGTGAAACTGAACCAGGTCCTTTCAGCCAACAAAGCACAGCAAGACTCACATGATGAGAAACCATATTTTTCAAGCTTTTCTTACCATAAAACTGCAGCTGGTTATGAATAATAGTGTAAAACCAAAAATATTTAAAATATGAACACTGTGTGAAAGAAGAGACATTTTATTGGAGAACTGCCTAACCCAAACCTTAAACTCTGTATTTATCTAAAGGGTGCCTACACCCCTCTCTAATGGTATGTCAATTGTGCATTGATGAATTCCATCCATGAACTTCCAATTTACTGGAATCATAAAACAGTCTTTTTTTTTAAAAAATATGAATACAATATTTATTGTTTTTAATTTTCAGCTGTCCCCAAACCTCCATCCTTAGCCTGTCTTAAACATTTAATGGTCACAAACACAAAAAAGATCTTTCCCACAAATCACACTCCTGTCAGTATTTCCAGATGGTTTGTGAGCACTGGAATGAGGCATTCTGCATATTCCTGCAGTTGCTTTGGTGGTAATCTCTCACCTCCTGATCTGGGAGATAAGATTTCAGGGAACTGGTTAAAAGCACTCATCTCTGCCTAAGAAGGTCTGAAAGTGCCTCAGAAAGAAGTAAGTCACTACCATGACATAATACTGACAATTCAGACACAGGAAACAAGACTTAATCATTTTCATACACAGTGGTACATTAAAGCTTTTCTCCAGTCAATTAGGTCATAACTTTTATACAAAGCAAAGGGCATGGCTCAGACATGTGAAATGAGAGACATAAGAACCACAAGAAAGAAGAAAGAGAAAGAGAAGTTTAATCTAAAAAGAGTTTTCACTTGCTCAGGACTTTGCTTTGGCATTTCAGCACTTGGTCATGGGACTGATCTTCACTGATTACCTCCTTGAAGGATTCATGCTGGATTGTTTCAAGTGCTAGCAAAAATAAAGACTTGAATAGCTTTGTCTAATTTATTGCCTAACAAGAAGCAATCTGACATTTCTCCTGCTGCAATTTTCTTTCAACTTTCCTGCTGCACCTTCCTTTCTATTTGGCAGAGTGTTTCTCCACTGCTAACTAATGAATTCAGAAGGTTAATACAAAAGTCATTACCAGTTTTGAATTGCTTGGATTCTACTTGCTTGGATGAAGCTCTGATAAAAACAGAAGTACTGGACTGGGGTGAATCCCATATCACTTTGAGGATATGGGGAAATGTAAACCTGTCACCAAAACCACCTGCTTATAGTAAACAATATTGACAGCTGGGGATCTGGTCTGTAGTTTGGTGGAACAGTTTCTCTCATTAACAAGGTTTACTGGGCACTCTCTATGAGATACAAAACATGAGAGAGGAGTGAAAAATTAAAAAGGAAACTACAGCATCCAATCTTTACTTGAAGTACTTGTTACTGACAGGCCACAGAAGGCTTTTAGTCTCTTACATTTTTTTTCTCTGACCAACTATGCCAGTTTAATGAAAGATGATTTAGCTACATCTGATGGGATCACAATGGAAGATAAAGCAGCATTAAGATAATCCATAAAACAAGGAGCAAACTACCAGCAAATCCCTGCTCTCCTCCAGACACCACAGTAACTTGATCTACAGTGTTTCCTGTTGCAGAGGAGATGCAGTTTGAAGCCAATCTGGTTTGTCCTGGCTTGTGATTTATAAAGAAATGTGTTATTTTTGCAGGTCCACAACTTCTCACTGTAACTACTTGTGACATTCGCTGATGGTTGCAATTTCTTTTGGGATTCTTTTATTCTCTCTGCAGCAAAGCCAGAAAAACCAAGCACTTTGTTTTGTTACACAGGGAAAATCAGAGTGCAAGGTTCTGGAATATTAGTCACAGTCTGGCTTGTTCCTTTTTATGGAGTTATTAACTGCCAAGACTGTTACATGGAAATGGTGCTTGAAAGAGAGAAAAGAACACAATGTTACTGTACTAAGGAATGGGTTCTATTCTCAATCACTCCATACAGAAATGTATGGAGTGATTCTGGATGTGTCTTGGCCTGACTGAAACCTGAATGTCACCACATGTATTTAATCAGAACATCAAATGGTCCCAGATTTTAAGAGGATAATAAAATATATATACAGACATGCAGAGAGAGAGAGAGAGGGATGGAAGGGCAGGATTTTTGTAGACAAAGAAGTTCTGTCTGATGTTTTAACTTATATTTTTCTGTGGGTCCCAGTTTCTTCTGTAGCACATATTTGCGGACAATCACTGGGAATAAAGAAAACCATAATGAGAACCACCCAGATGCAAGGATATATGAGAAGCCATTTCATTTCCTAGTCTTGGCAGGAAAAAGATGTGCTTCTGTCAAGACATCCAACCTGGGTCCTTAATAGGAAAGCATCTGGGATCTTCTCCATCAAAAGAAGAAATTCAGCTCCTACCACTGCAGCTAAAAGAATAAATTAATGACTAGCACAGTTTCACTGTGTAAGGGTATCCTCCCCATATCAAACTTAGTAAGAATGGGAGTTGGGGAAAACTGGACAGCTTTTTACAGATCTTGATGGCTCAAACACAGGCACTAGGATGTGTTTGTTCACAAATTTTTCAACCAGCCCCATCTGACAAGGCAGCATTTCCCATCATTACCCCACATACAGGCAGGAACCAAATCTGCCTGCAGCTGATCCAAAGCCTACTGAAGGCAGTGTTAATTTATGCATGCAGGGGCTCTCTGTACCTCTCTACACGAGGGAAATCTTTCCCAGGTGCACAAATAAACAAGTGTGCAAAATATACCTGCATGTGTAGTCTCTAAACTTTTCACATACTGCTTTGACCTTAGATGAACCTGCATTAGAATATCACTTTAGCACAGTTTTATTTATGTAGTATATGCATTTTAAAAGAATTGACAACTTACTAATTTAATTTTCAGAACCCAAACAGAAGAGAGCTCTGAAAGGCTCCAGAGCCTCTTACCTTATTGTTTGCCAGGTACAGGTAATTCAGGTTCTCCAGATGCTCAAATGCTTCCTCTGGCAGCCCTTAAAAACAGGAATAACTAATCAGTGACATCATCACCTCACTGCCTTTCTGAGTGAAAGTACCAGAGGGCAGCTTTCTCTCTCAGTACCTTCCATGTGAGATTGAAACATTTTTATAGCCACTGAAACAGTCTGATTCAGACCTATTGTTGTCTCTTTTTTTAATTAAAAACCAACCAAACACAAACCAAATCAAACAATACACACTTGTTAAGAGCAATGGAGAACCATTTCAAATCCTGATCACACAAGGCTTGTGGCCAAGCCCACTGGCAGGAGGCAGGTACAGAGCTGTGCAGATCTGCTCTGTGGCTGATTATCAGTGCTTGCAGCAACCACACTGTCTGAGAACCTTCTCCTGTCATTTGCTTATGATTCTGCAAATCTTTTTTCTTGCAAGGATATAATCTGAGGTTGCTTAATGATCAGATCAACATGATATATGACTGTATTGTCAAAATAACCCTGTTATCTGCATGTCACAACCCCTCTCTTGCCCTGCTCCTCCACAATACAGATATCCCAACAGTAACCAGCTCAAAGAGCTGATCCAACTCAGGGCTTATCCTCCCCCAATAATCATTAATTTTCAGCTGAGTCACTCCACATCCAACAGATCACACCAGCACAATTGCTGTCACAATGGAAAGCCTGCAAGTAACACTTTCACCTGGCACTTAGATAACCATGAGTCAAAGGTGAGGCTATTTCCCATGTCAAAACACTTTGGAAACTCAGGGTTGCACTGAAGCTTGTGAAAGAAACATGAAGGCCCAGAGGTAATAATGTCAAAGGCTGGATACATTAAGCAGTTTTCCCTGTGCTATGTAAGATTGCTGTGCCTTGTAGGTATATAATATACCTACATTCTCAATACATTTTGTTCTCTATCATTGCAATAAAAATAAAAAGAGCATTCAGCTTAACTGAGTGACACCTAAATTAATAATTATTACATCTTTTGTATCCCATATCCTCCTCTCCTACTGTTTACTCCAATTCCTCTGTTTCTTTTGCTTTCCTCACTAACCCCTTGTTAAGTTTTTCTAATAAGCATAAGACTGAGCAAGCAAAGCCTGCCTACAAAAATGTAAATGGTTTGAGAAGGGTAGAAATGTCCTTATTTGCTATATGTGTATAAATTCATACTAAATTTGACAAGGACAAAACTGGACCAAACTGCCCTGACTGGCTAGACTGAACTAAACGAGGTCATTCAGGAGGAAATCATTCAGCATGTGGACATTTCTGGTTCTCAAGTGCAGTGCATGGAAGCGCCTGTGGGACCAGAGGGAGTTTCCTGGATGAGGAGATCTCACGCCACAGTACACGAGCTGCTGCCAGGTCTCCTCCACTGGTTCAGCAGGGCTGCATTCTTCTACACTGACTATTGTGTTTCAGATGATAAAGTGTCTCCATGATTTGTGTGATGGCCAGAGGAGTGAGGCTCACAGCAAACCACTCCAACCAAGGCAATCCATCACCCTGGTTTTCCTTATCAGAGGTCACTGGCCTCATTGCATAAGCTGGTGTTCTGGAGGCACAGGCTCTGTCCACCCCGTGGCTCACCTTTTGAAGTCAGCCTGTTGTTTTGCAAATTGAGAGTTTCCAGTCTATAAAGACGAGCAAGCTCTTCTGGAAAGATTTCTTCTATTTGGTTATTCTAAGAAAATGGAGAGTATTAGTCATCAACAAAGTAATCCAAGAAGGATCCCAGTAAACCCAGTCTGTGAACTTCAATAAAATCTGGAAGGGAACCCACCATGTCAAATCCTTGTCAAGACTTCTCTCAGTAATGAGCCAAACTCAGATCTCAAACCCAAAACATCCAAATCCAGCAACATTTTAAAGCCTGACTTCTGCTCATCTCCAGGAATATCCAGCTTATGCACCAGTAGCACACAAAGAGTGTGATCATGCCTGGCAAGGCCCACAACCCATCTGCCACAGCCAAACCTTGTAGCTGCAGCAAAGCATTTGCTACAGGGTTGGCATGGTGGATTTCCAAGTCTATGGCTTCTGTTACTCATGAGCTGTTTTAAAAGCCATTGGCCACGGGCAGGGAGCACCACACTGGGCTCACTTGCACTGGTTGTGCTGTCAGGAGTGACTGCCATCAGATTTTCATTAACATGCTGACTTAACATTCTGACCATTAATGAGTGGTTCTAGTTTTAGCATCCAGGGGACCAGTCAAGGACCCACTGTGCTGGAAGCCAGGCCAGTGCACAGAAAGTGACAGCTGCAGCTCCAAAAAGCTTCTTTCATGGCTAGCACATGCCTGGGACAGATCTGCTGAGGAAGGTGCCAGCTTACATTACAGTTTTTCTAACTAAAGAACTCTAAACAAAATCCAGATTTCATCCACTGGACAGGATTAACAGATGGGAGCAATAAACCAAAAGCAGTTGGTGAAGGGCCAGGCACTGAAAACCTGATCTACTGCCACCACTCCGAGGAGGCCCTTTAGGTGTCAGAGCACTGGCCTGGAAAGGACACCTGCCCAAATGCTGGTCACAGGGATCAATTAACTAAGAGCAGAGCATAGAAACCTGCTGTCAGTCTAGGACATCCTGGTTCTTCTTCCTGAAGCTGGAATCTCACATCACAGCCACAGCACCAGGCAGTGCCACTCGGGGTGATGGGTGGCACTGGCCATGTCACACCTGCTCCTTGCTGAGTCCGTGTGCTGCAGGGAGAGGTGGGACACCGGGGGACAAGGGTGGCCCTGCCTCTGGACTGGCTCACTGTGTCTCAACTAACACACCTTTGCTGCCCAAAAAATTCCCTGTCATTTAGCCCATCTTCTTCAAATACACCTCAAAATGAAAGGGCTCCACCAGAAATTTGGGTTGGCCAAAAGAGAGACAAGAAATTGTTGGTTTGGACAAAAATTCTTCTCATGGAGCTGTGAGAGAATGTGGAGCTCTTTTTCCCCCTCCCTGGATCTGAGGGAAGAGGATGCCGCTAACCAGGGGCATTCGTCGAGCTCAGGAGNCGAGCCCCGCAAGCCCGGCCCGGCCGGCGCCAGCCCCGCCGCCGCCTGCCCGCCATCCCGGGGCGCTCTCGCGTCCCCCCAAGGCACTCTGGGGACCGCGCTGCCCAAGCAGTGGGTGCCGGGTACAGCCGGCGGCCCGGCAGCATCCCCCGCACCGGCCCCGACCCCCCGAGTTATTTCTTGCGTTTGTCATACTGAGAAACGCCAGATGATCCCGCAGATGTAGGGAAGAGGTTATGCAATGTTAGTTCAATGTGGTTGTCTGTCGCACCGTTCGTTCATCACAGTTTTGCATGGGAAGAAATTTTTCTCGTTATTTAAACTTAGAGGCTGGTCAAGAGTGACTCTCGGAGGGGCTGCTACAAACGAACAATAACAAAACCTTGCAGCTACTGAAAACAGAACGGGCTTCCTATGGATTTTGGACAGTGCTGATCTCAACCTAAGACACTTGGCTAATGTTCAGCTTTTATCTTTCTGGCAGCAGGTTAAAATAATCCAAACAGAAGTTAAGTATCTACTTAGGCCAGCCAGCTGGCCCTAACCCAGCCCCCTCGGTCCCACTTGCTGCCCTTCTCAGATTTCATATAGAAAGGTTTGCAGTCAGGGCTGGCTATGGCTTGTCACTTACCCTCTCAGCTATTCTTCACAGAGGGATTTGACAGCAACGAGAAAGACTTAGGCTGATCTTTGAAGGTGAAAAGGCACGATGGATTCATGACCTTAGGAAATAAGTACTCTCTTCACCTCTGCTAGCCAAGATTCCTTCTTTGCATGAGAAACAAGAAGCTCACANCCTGCTGCTCCCGCCGAGGAGGGGCCGAGGGGCGGCGCGGGGGTCAGGGCAGGGATGAGGGCACGGGGGGCGGTGGATCGCGCCCTTACCTGCAGGGAGAGGTGGTTGGTCAGCTCGGGCAGCAGCAGCGGGAACTCCTTGAGGTCGATGCCGNCAGATGATCCCGCAGATGTAGGGAAGAGGTTATGCAATGTTAGTTCAATGTGGTTGTCTGTCGCACCGTTCGTTCATCACAGTTTTGCATGGGAAGAAATTTTTCTCGTTATTTAAACTTAGAGGCTGGTCAAGAGTGACTCTCGGAGGGGCTGCTACAAACGAACAATAACAAAACCTTGCAGCTACTGAAAACAGAACGGGCTTCCTATGGATTTTGGACAGTGCTGATCTCAACCTAAGACACTTGGCTAATGTTCAGCTTTTATCTTTCTGGCAGCAGGTTAAAATAATCCAAACAGAAGTTAAGTATCTACTGGAGCAGCCAGCTGGCCCTAACCCAGCCCCCTCGGTCCCACTTGCTGCCCTTCTCAGATTTCATATAGAAAGGTTTGCAGTCAGGGCTGGCTATGGCTTGTCACTTACCCTCTCAGCTATTCTTCACAGAGGGATTTGACAGCAACGAGAAAGACTTAGGCTGATCTTTGAAGGTGAAAAGGCACGATGGATTCATGACCTTAGGAAATAAGTACTCTCTTCACCTCTGCTAGCCAAGATTCCTTCTTTGCATGAGAAACAAGAAGCTCACAGAGCCAGACTGGCAGCTGTCAGAACTGCATGTCTCCATTTACATCCATTCACAAGTCTTTGCAGCTTTGCACCAGGAGCTCTCACAGAGAGCCTGGGTGCTTGGGAAGCACTGGAGAGGTCCTGCTCTCACTCACAGCCATGAAAGTCTTAAGTAATTCTTTTAAATGCTGATTTGTACTTGAAGAAATGGGAGCAGGTGGGACTACAGGGCTGAGCAGTGCAAAATATGGATGCTGGTTTACTTCAGTCCTGGTCTTTGCTACAAACATGCTGGGTGGATGATTTTAAGCTTTTTTCATTGTGTGCTTGATGTCTCTTCCCCCTGCTTCACTATTTTACAGCTTCCATATCTGTAATAGCTGAACATAATGAAATTGATCTCTTTTATAAAACTTTCCTTGTATGGCAGATATTAACACTGAGAACAAAATTTGCTATAGGAGTGGATTAGTAAAATCCTTAGTGTTTGGTGACCTAATCTCAGAAAATATTTCAGAAATCTTAGAGAAGATAATCTCAGAAAGTATTTCAGATCTTTAAGAGAGTATTTTTCCTATATAACAGCTTACCCTTATAGATACTTGCAAAAGAAACTAGACAAAAACCCCTTGTATATACAGGTCTCAATCAGCTCTGCTGTAACAATGTCAACACTGTTCCCATAGCACAGTTACATCCTGGTTGGTCTTGGGCTCTACAGATTTGCATCATGCTGGCTTTTCTATATCTGTTGCTGAAAAGATGTTGGAAAATTATCATGAAATATTCTACCTATTGCACACTAAGATTTTGAGACAATCTCACCCCCTTATCTATCTGCATGTGTCTGCTACAATGACTTTGGAGGAGTGCTGCCCTAGCACAGTGAGACACTTTGGATACAGGAACATCTGTGTACATCTGGAGTGCAGGCAGTAAAACCAGGCATGATGGTGATTCTCTTTTAGTTCAAAGAAAGGCTGAAGTAACTCACTCCATTTCAACTCATTCCCATGGGCCTGATTCAAAGCCTTATTAAGAAAGCTTCTAAAGGAGTAGCTCAAAACCCACTAAAAACAGTCCTCTTCCCTTGCTGTAGGTGGACTTTGGATCAGGTCCTGCCACCCAAAGACTGACGTGACACTGAAACCAGCTCAGGGTTCTGTGGCTGCATCTTTCTGAGTGCAGACACAACTGATACCTGCACTCTGGTGCCTCACAGCACGAGAGTGCTACAAAAGGCACAGTCTCAAGAGGTAAGCTGAAGTTTCAGGAGTTACTGAATGCATCTCAGTGATTACAGTTTCCCTAATAAACAACAGAATCACTTTCAAAATATCTCATCTCTGTTACCTATTGTTCTCCACACACATTCTCCCAGAACACACACTCACAGATGGGAGGATTCTCCTTCAAAATCAACAGGTTAACTGCATTTGTTACACTCACTATCCTTGCTGAAAGCTGCAGCTGAAAGGCAGGCTGCTGCTGCAGGTTGTCTGAGAAGCCAGCTTTAAAAAAAAAATAGAACAACTCACCTTTGCTGTCAGAAATGGGATGAATGGAGAAGAACATTTCTCTTGCTCCCACAGGCTCTCTCAGCTCATGCCATGTCAGTAACACGCACTGAGCTCAGCACGAGTCTCCCTTTCCAAGCCAGATCCTTTCCAGATGTGAGCAGCAGAACTGGAGAGAGTAACAGGCAACCCTCTACCAGTGAGAGCTTCCTGCACTTCCCAATGAAATCAGAGAGGAATTTTCCAAAGTCACCATATGGGAAAATGCGAGTAGGAAAGAGGAAGCAGCTATGGCCTGAATATAAAGAGTTGGGAAATAAACAATCTCCCATTACTTTTGTCAACACAGTTTGCAAGATCCGTGAGCAAAGCCAAAAGCCAGCATGCAGGAATTGGCAGAAGAGCAGCAGAAACAGTGTGTGTGTGCTTTTGCATTTCATTGCAGGACACTGGAGCTGCACATCTTTGAGTTTAGCTGCATTTAGCCCAAATCTGAATGCCAGGTGGGAATGTCCTCCCATTCTCTGGGGTCTGGTTCAAATTAGCTAGGAACAGATGGATCAGCAGTTTTTCCTGCATTTTATCTCCCTCCCCTTTAACTCTCTCTCCTTTTCAACACATCAACTGATCTTTGGGGACCAGGGATCAATAGGCTGAAACTACAAATGTCTTACAGGCAAAGTCCCCAAATTTGCTGTGATACCCCATCCACTCAATCTCTTTTTTATCTTCTATGTCCTGCATTACAGCACTAACATCAGAACTTCCCACCACATACACACACACACACAGACAGACATTCAGCCCAGAAGCCTCACATTTCTTATTTCCCCACTCCCAGTAAAAGAACAGGAACATACAGTTGATAACAGTATGCTCCAAGTGCAGCAATACTCCCAAGAAAGCAATACAGCTTTTTGTCCCTGGCAGCAGTAACTGTATTAAATACAAAGCCACCTGTTTAGTGAGTGCCCCACAGTTCTCCATACTGTACCTCCACAAGACCTGCAGCAGATCTGTCCTCACCAATAACACGACCTTCTTGCTGAATTCCAAAGAAGGGACACTGATTTCTTCCTCTCCACTCCAGCTGAACTAGTCTAAAGCAATTAAGTTATTTCCTCCCTCTCCTCATGCAGGATTGTATCTACTGGAACTGATCCCCCTGTGTGCCACGTGGAAGTTTCAAAAGTTAGAGTGGGAAGTGTGTTTTTACTGAAACAAAAATAAAAACAAAACAAAGCTGGCTGCTCTTTCCTAGTGACTCAGAGATCCAGGACACATTTGCCTGCTACCCTTTCTGTATTACAGTACCCTGAGTCTGTAAAACAAAATATGCACAGTTTTTTCAGGGAGGAGGGGTGGGGGGGATTACCTCACTCACTGTTGGTGCCAGAGCAGCCCACAAGGGAGAGGAAGTGATCAGCATTCACCTTTCCCCAAAAGTGCAGTTGTGTCTGTGTTTTTGCTGTAGAAGTAATTTGCTGTCAGGTAGCACCTAGAGGAAGTACAGGGCATTATAAAGAGAGGGGCATTGTGCCTCCTTTAGTGGGGAAACAGAGGCACACAAGAGTGAGGCACCAGACACCCCACGTGCAAAGGTAACACACCCCTACACTGGGCTACAAATTACCTGTACAGGCCTTTTTTTTTCCTCCAAGTTTTCATTTCTTCTACATCTTACTCTTCCACATCAACATATCCCAGACTCACTATCTCCCTTCTCCAGGCCAGTGCTGCATTTCCATCACCCACACAAACTCCCAGGAAAACCAGAGCTGGAGTCAAATCTATCTAAAGGTGTTCTGACACACCACTAAGCCAAAGGCTATGCCCTGGTATATACCTGCCATGGTACATGGACTCAGCAGCCACTGCTTCTGTTCACTGCAGCTTTCTGGAGCTTTCAGAGCAAAGAATTCCCACTGCAACACTCACAGCACAGAAATAGCTGTGGGAGACATTTCTAGCCAAACTTGAGTCTTCGTACTCTTGCATGTTCCCTGCTGCTAGACCTGAGTGGAGGCTGCAGCCTGCATGAAGAAACATTTCCAGGTTTAAAAACTGAAGCTGAAGACTCATTTTAAACCTTGGTATGATTATTTCTTCAGATCACACAGTTGGCAGAGAACCAGGCCCTTGGGCAAACGCTGCTGGGCAGCAGTGACAGACAGCATGTGCCACAACAGTGCTCTGCCAAGGGCCTGGCACAGAGCACCCTGTGCAGGACACAACCTTCTGCACTGCCCAGCAGTAAAAAGCCCCTGTGGTGGTCAAGGACAGGCTTGGCTACCCTGAGCTCTTAGATTTCAAAGAAACCCTTGCAGACCTCAGCATTGTCCAGGGCCAAGCTGCACTATGCAGTATATTCCATGTGAGGCCTGCTCAGCTCTGCAACTACTGTCATTGTCCTAAACAGTATTTTAAAAATTTCGCTGTGATATGATAAACTCAAATAACAGACACACCAATCAAGAGATGGCAGAGAACAAAAGGTATAAGCAGATCTACTGAAGCATGAGCTCCAAGAACAGTGGTTCTCCAGGCATCAGCTCATTTGTGATCTACATGGAGTGAGGTACAAGGCATTCTGGTTTAAGGTTTAGTTGTATCTCAAAAGGTAACAAAATGTTATTTACTCTCACCTTTATCTGTCTGATTAAGACTCTACAGAAATACTGACATCCCTGAAGTGCTCACTGCTATGTGCTGGTATCGTCCCTTTCTATGAAAGGAGAGAAAAAATAATTTAAATTCTTCTAAGTAACTTTGCAGTCATTTTGCTTCAAAAAATGAATAATCAAAACACAAGGAATAAAAAGGGGTTTTGTCTCCATAGCAGGAAGGGAAGTATTTTTCAAACCTAAGAATTCACAACAGTGCCTGGCCATGAGCCTATTGGCAACTGTGTCTTGATCTGAATGAACTCTGAGATGTCTGTTCCCCCAGAGGACATGTACTGTTTTAAAAAAATATTTAAAAATCCATGACTGCTTTTAATCTACCTGAAATGTGGGATACAGACACAGCATATTTTGTACTTGTTTTATACTATCCATGTTCCTTTTAGCCTGCTGCAGCATTATTAGGATGTTTCTGTTCCTGTATCACAGCATATAACTAACATTTCCCAGAAAATCCACCCAGGGCCATACAAAGCCATCTGCTTTCAAGTTAGCAATGAGTTCTTCTTACAGATACAGGGTACAGAACAGCTCACACTGTCACTCCAACAAATTACGCTGCTGTTTATTTAAGTAATAAAAGCATTTGTTCCGAACAGTTGGGGCTTTTTCCAGCATTTGTTCTCCACATGTGGTTTGCTTCCTCAAGTGTTGATTTTTCATAGTTAAGAGACTTTTGCCTGCCTTTTATCCACCAGGCTAATTGCATTCTTACCCTTTTCTGCTTAACGAGAGCTGACATGCAGCGCTCTCGGGGCTCTGCAGAGCAGGAAGCGATGGATTTCCTGTTCCAAGGAGGTAAGAGTTGAGTCTGACCTCAGATGAATTGGACATATGGGGCACAAAACCAGCCTTGTGACTTCTGCAGCTTTTTCTGTCCTGAGAGGGAAGATGTAGTCAAGGCCCTTTATCCCATCCTCCTGCACCCTGAAATGATCCATTGCCCCAAATGCAGCTCTTTAACCCAGCTGCCCTGAGCTGTGCTCAGCTGTTCCCAGCCTCCTCACTCTGCTGCTTTCCAGAAGGATCCCACACTGCCCTGGACCAGGACTTGCTGTACACAGGCAAAGCCCCCACAATGCCACCTGCCAGACTGTGTCACATGTATGCATTTCCAAAAGGAAGTGTTTTGTTCTGCACTGAACTTATTCCTGAGTAGGCAAAGCAGCAGGGCAGAAAACACAAAACTCAAGTGAAAGTTTAAAAATAAAATCTGTGCTCCAAACCCAAAGCATTCACTCAGATTCTTGCAAGCCAGATCTGCTGAGTCAGGGATCAACTCTGCTCAGTGGCTCCAACTCTGACAAATCATTTGCTCCTCTTGCTTTTTTCATTACAGTGAAAATTCCAATATCCAAGAATTACATGTATTTGGCAAAACACAATAGAGGTAAGATATACCTACCAACCTGCCAACACTTCTGGCTGCCACATTTATTATAGCTGGAAAAAAACCCAAACCAAGAGTTGGCAAGGGGTACTCACCAGAGGCCATGAAGGAAGAACCCCCCCCCCCCAAGTATTTTAATGTCTGAAGCTGAGATTGCCACTCCTGTGAGCTGGGAGTCTGCGAACACCAAACCCTCTGCCTAGAAGATTACAATTTTTTTTTTCCTTTACACAAGGCCTCTGAAACCAAAATTAAAGCACTGCTATGTTCAGTGACTGGCCAGCTTTCAGTACCTCTAGTTTCTTTTCTAATTCTGCCCTCAAGGAATCCAGTTAATGTAACACAATTGCAGTAACACACAAAACTCATCAAAAAGGCTGATCTAAAGCTACAAGGTATTTTAGCTGTGAAGAGGGGCTTAATGCTGCTTAGTCAACAGAGCATTAGGGAGTGAGAAAGAAAACTTTTGTAACAAGATTTCTAAAATGGTACAGACTTAATAATGCTTTGAGTTATGCAAAAAATGAATAGCAGAACTTCATAGTGTCAAAACCTGCTTTGTACCACAGAGCTTTTCCATGTGAGAGTAAATTATTTCTATCCACTCTAACATTTATTTATTCAAAGTTGTTCATATTCTAAGACTGCAGAATGTTCATGGAGGATTTGAGATTTCTAGGAAAGACATCCCCCACCTCACTCCCAGAAAAATCAGAGGAAGTATTATATAAAAACATTAAGCAGCAAGCTGTAACACAGAGAAGGTGCTGAAAGTGAAGCAGCAATACAGGACAGATGTCTAAATAAGCCATTAGCAGGTAAATGGGGCAAATAGTTTGTCCTTTACTCCATCTCCTTCAGTCCTGCAGGAGAAACACCAGCCTGACCAGTTCTCCTAGCTGCAGGCTGTGCTAACATCTGCACTACTCCCTCTACCTACTGCTGATGGGAATGGAAGGTTTAATCTGGGATTTTTCTCTTATAACAACATCATATCTGCAGATACTCAAGCCTGAAAGCCCTGGGCCTGTGCAAACCCAGATTTCTCTAAAGGCCAGGGCCTCAGCCCTGGATATTATTTCTCTTGGTAGCAAACAAACTCCAAAGTTATTTTTGTACTTTTTTCCCCCCTTCATATTTTTGTGCAAGTTTTCCCCCTTAAAAAAATGAATTTCACTCTGCAGCTGAGCACATCTTACTTGACCTGTTATTGGGATGGCCTACTATTATCTATGTGATCCTGTTTACATTTCAAAATTCATTTGCTGCTTTCATTAAACAGTGGCCAAAACTGTGTTGTACCTATTGCTCAAAATTCTTGAAAAAGGCATGTCCTTAGCTTGCATAGCAGACATCTACTCAGATGTTCTGGTAGTATCAGTAATTCAAGAGGAATTACTGCTGCAATCCTGTAATTCTCCTTTGTTTTAGCCCACAAGCCAAACAGCAAGAACTTGGGAAAAAGCAGTGGGTACAAGAGCAAGTGTTATTTTACAGAGTTAGACACTGCTTTCCTTTGAGGGATATGACTCCTATCTATTCCCATCCTTTAGGTAAGTCAATAAACAATATATAGGAGGAAACTTGATTTGTATGTACTTTAAAAAGTTTACAGTGGAACAATGCCATTATTTGTCCTAATTAATAGAAAACTAATGCCTTGGAAAAGATGATAAACAGTGGGGTCACAAATGTTGGTTCATCCAGACATTGAAGACCAGGGCTGAAGACAGAGTGCCTGGGCAATAAAAGATAGCTTAAATTTAGTACAAATGAACTGATGCATATGGAACAATAATTTAAAATATTTCAGTTTCACAGTGCAGAAAGAAGCACTCAGTTTGTATGAAAGAAATAAGCCCTCAGTTTTAAGTGATCTAAGAAAACATCATCTCAAAACTAGGAGTGGTCAGGGAAGCAACTGGGGAAAGAAAAATACAGGCAGAAAATGTTTTCAAAGAATCTTGAAAACTTTTCAGCAGGACAATGGGAATGCAGCATACAGGAAGGACACCTGGAGGGACAGAAGGTTACAAGGGTCTCTCCTGTGACACAGTTAAATAGAATGGCCTCTGTAAGCTGTGAAGCCTGAAGATGACAGGGCAAGGCTATAAACACCAGGAGTGCTCTGAAGCTGTTCATTATTCTTCCAGCAAAACACAAAGCCCCCCAAAAAAGCCCCAGAAAACAAAGAAGTATAAAATTACAATGTATAGGATAGAAAGGAGTAAGTTTAATTCTATAGGATGTGTAGGTACAGAAACTCATGATCTATGCTAAAAGAGCTGTCCAAGGATTCCAAAGGGGACTGGACAAACTCAAGAAAGACAATCTGGACATAACCACTTCTGGCTCAAGTGGGGGAAAAAAAACATCAGTGGCAGTTAGGAAAGTACTCTGAGTAAACAGATGATTGGGACATCTTCATATTCCTTCCAAGGTATCAACAGCAAGAAAATCCAGTGGGCCAGAAAGATTTCTGGTCTGATGCAGTAGAACCATTCTTAGTGCTCAGCAGTCTGTCACCATTCACAATAGGAAGCAGAATGATTGCCTTGAATTTGCTCTTTTTTATTATTATTTTAGTTAAACCAGGGAAGTGAAAGTTTCAGTGCAAGTTCCTCAGTCACAGCCCACATATGTGAGGATGTGAGATGAATCTGCTGGACTGAGATGAAGTTTATGGACTATCTACTGACAATGCTTGAGGAGGAAAAAATGGATGTCTGCAGGTGCCCTTTGTGACAACCTGAATAAAACACTCACTTCAGTACATTAACATGAAATCCATGATTATGATTCTGAGCAAGAGACACACAGAAGAACAGGAAAAGTATATTTAATTTTCTATTAAACTTCCAACCAGAATACATTTTCCCAAAACAGAACTTAAAGCTTTTACATTTCTGACAAGAATTTCATCATGATCAACACCAGATTTTACCAGGAGGAAACAGGTAACATATTGGTTATATTCCTTCTCTGCTCTCCTGGCAAATCTAATCTGTTTTCAAGGTGAAGTGTTATCAAATCCTGTGAACCTCAAAGCACCATTCTAGTTCCTGCTTACTTCTGGATATTTTGTTTATTTTTTAATTCCAAAGTAGTAATAAGAAAAGTATTTTATAGCAAATTCCTAAAACCTATTCTAAAAAAATGTTGTTTGAGATCCCCTTTACAAGACCATTTCAATGTAAGCAGCAGTAAATTTGTTAGAATGGAAGCCTGAAAGCTTTTGTATGACCTGATATTACAGCCTTTAAAAAATGCAACTCATTTCACTGATATGCCAAACTATTTATAACTTTCCTCTCTTCCTTCCCAACTAACCTCAACAACAGTAAGCAGCCTAATTCAGCTCTAATTTTTACAAAATTGTCCATACTGATTAGAACAAAAACTGTCACAAAGCCCCACCATGTATCATTTGTGTTAGTGCCTCAAGCTTAGCCATAGAGAAACTGGTGGAAATTGTTAAGAGAATTAAGGTCTCTAACCACAGAATTAAGGTGAGAGAGGTCCAATCAAACCCAGCCTGTGTCATATTATTGATAATGTCTAGTTTCATTCTAATTTTTTGTCAAGAATATCAAGTATTGACTATTTACTCTACTGAGCTCAAAGTTTAGCTTTGCCTGGCTGAAGCTGTAGATTCTGAAGTTTCATTGCCATGCCCATGTTCCCAGAAATCTTCAATTTGCCTTGAAAGAATGCCTGAAAAGAGAGAAAGAGTCTGTGAAATGCAATACAACATATTATCCCAAATGCAGCCCTCCAGATATGGGTTATTATGGAGGAGTTTGGTAATTCCAACACTTCTGCCACACATCTTCAACAAATGCATTGTCTGAGTGTAGAACAGGTAACTGAGGAGGTTGTATTCTTATTATATTTGTGATACCTAGGGAGAATAAACTTGCTTCTTTCTTGTATTATCACAGCCATGGGTCTGTACCTGGAGCAGGCAGAACACCCCATGTTCTGGTGGACTGTTCACAGCAGACAAGCTGATTGTCTCAACTGCAAACAATGACAGCAGGTGCCACAACTGATTTCTTAGCTCAAATCCTCCTCAGCCTTAACTGGCTTTGTTCCTGATCAATTCAATTTTATAAAACTCATTTGTGAAGCAGATGTGCAGAAAATTTGGATTTTTTTCCTCCAGACCTTGGTAAAAAGATGAACTACATGCCCAAAATATCCAAACTGTAGATGTAAAGCGGGAGTTTTCCTGTATTTTCCACATGTATATTACAACATTTCTATAGTGCCTTTTATCTTCAAACTCCTCCTGGACACGTTTCAGTTTGCAAAATTTACCCCCATGATTACCAGACCAAAATCTTGAAACAGTTACCCAGAGCACTTCAAATTTGGAAGGACAGCACAGCAACTTGAAATCAAGTAGAACATCTGGCTTACTTGTAAACTATGACTGCTTTTGGAACCAAAAGGAATTAAAAAAAATGAAACCAACCAACCAACAACCCCCAAACCCCCCAGCCAACAACAATAAATTATCACAGGCACTCAGTGGATGCTCACCTCAATTTCTACTTTTCAGCATCAAGATGACTCTTTGCACTAATGAGGGTAAAGCCCTCCAAAGAAAGGCCCACATTGCAAAAACTGGACTGCCCCTGTTCTCTGCAAACCAAGCACTGTTTTATCTCCTCCAGGATATAGCACAGGATACATCCCTGCAGGATGTCTGAGATATCATCCCTGTCCTTCTTGATCAATCTCACTTTGCCTGATTTGTTCAGAGCACACCAAGAATTGTCATTTTTCAGATCAGCCATGGCAGATTTGGATAAAAATACCCAAATTATTTCAACTTAAACACATTGCAAACAAACCAATCAGTCCCCTGATCACATCATATTTGCTGCACTTACTGTCTGAGGGTTCATTTTGCCAGTCATGAGTGCCAACAGGTCGGTGTCAGCCATTGTGATTGTACAATCTGCCTTCTTATCTGCAAGACAGGAGTTGGGTGAAGATTCAGACTGAGAAATGGAGCAGGTGTAGGAGCTACAACTACGTGGAACATCCCTTCGTACCCAGCTCAGCAAATGGTACCTGAAATATGTCCAAGTAAGAGCCATTACAAAAATAACAGCAAGAGGCCACCCAAAGCCAACAGGCAGCTGGGCCACCTTGTAGCACAAACACTGAAGAAAGATGGACCTTTCCTGAAAAGCTAAGCAAGTTCATTCCTTGAAAATAAAAAATAATCTACTTGTAACCAGACAGAATGTTCACTGCAAGCACTGATAATCATCTTTCAGTTTTATCAAGCTCATATTTGCTAGTATGAAGATCAGCTTGGAACAGATGAGTTTTCCCCTGTGACACTCTCTCAAGACACTCATTACTGATATTTCAGGCATTTCCTGCCCTCTCCTTCCATGGGAACAACGTGTGCATTCTGAAAGCACTCATTTGAATTAATTCAAATACAGAAGTTTCTAGGATCTTCTTACTAGAAGTAAGCTGGAAAATTATTTTAATCAGCTCTGATATAAATACTGATGTGTAAACTAAAGGGCTTAAAGCTGCACACACCTTTTCCTACACTCATCTTGTTATTAAATTGAAATCCTTGATAAACTGCTGCACATGCAACAGAAGACTCTGGTTTTCTTTTTGTAATAACATAACAATGAATTTCCAAATCAATTCTCTTGCCATGTTTTTAATTAAAAGGTCTGTGATACAGGGTCATGAATATGAGATTCTGAGGACTGACCCTTGTCTTTGTTTTTTTTTTTCATTTTCATTATTAGGATGTGTGACCTCTGATTTGAGACAAGATATTTTCATGGCAAGGGTACAAATCCTGTGTTTTCAACATTTTTATGGGGTTCCCCAACACCACCCAGTCTGTACCTTATTTCTGCCTTTTTCAAAATGGACCTTGAAGTTTATGTCAGCTGGTACAGCACTGAAACCAGTCAAGTTTTGTTGCTTAACTACTGCAGAGGAGAAGTAACTTGACAAGGCAGACCAGTTTACAGCTTACCAGTGTCTCCAACAAAGCAACTGAGGAAACAGCTACAAATTACATTTCTGACAAATTTTAAGAGATGAGAACAACAAAATCCCTGAGGTTTGGTTTTTAGTTTGTTCTTCCATTCTGATTCCTGTGAAATCATGTGACAGATCTGCCTGTAGCCTCTAAGAAATTACACATTATCTCTAGACAGATTCAGAGTAGATGTTTAGTTCTTGGTCTGAAACACCATGGGTTAGAAGTGTCAATAATAAGAAAAGTTTAAAATTAAGGTAGCTCTACCTGGTTTTGCTCAAGGCTACTACAGCCTAAGCAGAACACGAGTCTATATTCATTATTTCATGTGTGTTCAGCAATGACATAAGAAAAGAGCACTGACCTGAATTAACTGCCACAGAGCCTTTACCATTTTTCACATCTACTACCCAAGTTGCTTCTTTCCCACCAGGACCATCCTTTATTTTGAAGGCAAAGATTCCACCAATTTTCTTGACAAATTGCTCTCCTTCCTGTAATGGCCAAAGAGAAAGTTAGTGATTTGCTGCAACATAATTTTCAGAGAGTCTGAATTTAACAGAAGTAATTAAAAAACCTTCACCCTTTCTACTAATATAAAAATATCTATTCCATCCATTAGGCATCATTTAAACAACCAACTAAAAACATTTAAGCAAACAAAAAACTCAAACTATGACTATATTGAAATCTATTAAACTAAGAAAAATAGTCCTAAATAGTCCTAACAGCCTTGTCCTGACATAAGTGTAACAAAATGGGATTTCTTCTTCTAATCACACTTAGAAAACATGCGCCTAACACCAAATACAAAGTTTCTTTGGTTAGTTAGCAAGCTCCTCACATAGAATCCAAACTTGCCTCCACTGAAATATCCTTAGGCAGGTAGGAACTATCTGTGAAAAAAAAGTAATTTAGAATCATGGCACAGTGTGAAAGGTTTCTGGCAAAATCCAAATCTGTAACATTTGTTTCTATGAGTAGTCCTGAAGAAGTGATGGATGTTAATACATTCCCATCAGGTTTCACACACATTCTGCTATTAATTAAAACTCTGTTGTAGGTAAAAGAAGTAGTCAGATACCTCTTGGAGCTTCTTTTCAATCTCTTTGAAGACCAGATGTGACTTAAATCCATCCACAGCTGCACTGAGAGGCACAGCTGCAATAGGGCCGGTGCTGAAACAAAATCCCATTAATTTAAACACTTTTAATCACATTTTCAACATCTTCAAATGATCATGAATAGGCCTAACACGAGCAAGAAACATTTTAGCAGCATATAGCAACTCTGGTATCAAAGTGAAGCTTGCTCTCCTGACAGCTTGAATTACAATTACTTCAGATATCTGGGTGTATGAACTGAAGATTAATTTTATGACAGTAAATCATTAATCTTGTTCCTGATACTCTGGAGCAATCACCCTGCATGGCCTGACAGCAGCATGGAACCCAATTCTTCATTTCTGCAGGGGCACAAAAAGCCAAAGTACAGAGAAATGTCCAAAGAAACAGCAATTCAAGCAGCAGGAGGAACAAGTTTACAGCTATTATCCTCTCTTGGCAGCAGAGTCCCAGCCTGTGGTCAGGTTTGATACTGCTGGAGTGACAGACTTGCTCAAGAAATGTTGCTGGAACTTACTGAGGCAGCACTGGCACTGCCCTGCAGATGTGTGACAGGGTAGGGAGAGTGGGCACTGTCTTGTCTGAAGGAGGCACCTTCATCTTGCTCATAAAGCAAGGCTGTAGTAACAGGATGCAAAATTGTAAGGCTCAGAAAAAGCCACCAAACAAAAAGCAGAACCTTTCACAAACTAATGCAAAATGGATCAAGTGCTGCTGGCTTGATGCAAATCCTTCCCAGCTATTACTAAAGCCACAGGCTTGATCTGGAATTGGTGATTAATTGCACATCCCTGCTGTAGGAAACTGGTGTGGAGGATGTTCACAAACACAGAGTTTCTCCACCTCTCCCTTACTTACACAATGCACCTCTTTACACCTCAGTTATGTAAGGGCATCTGAGCACCTCAGCCACGCTGCCCCATTCCAAGGCTGACAGAAGAACCACTCCCCGTGTCAGGGCCCTCCCACACAGAGCCTTGGGGGGAACTAAAGGCTTTTAGGCTTCTCTAGTGTAAGATGAAATGGGTATTGCTAAGATTTCTCTGGGCTGAGTTGTACTTCATAAACTATTTTGCAAATTCTGAATGTCAGTGGAGGTGAAATGAGCCACGGTAAATTAGACTTAAGTTTCTTCAGAAGAAATAGTATCTGTACAAGGAAAGCTCTCCCTGACAGGAAGGACTGCTTCTAGCAGCACTTCAAGGCTGGTGATATAAAAATAGCAACAGTTTTCTGTTCCATAAAGTGACAGGATTTTTAAAGACAAAGCTCAAAGCAATGGAAAAACGTGCACTCTCTGTAAAAGTATTTTTCCCTCAGATTTAAAACTGTACCAACACCCACTGACAACTTTTGTATGTTTGAAGAGACTCCATGAGAAGATGTATTTTTCATCTGTCTTTTTTCTCATGTGGTACAACACCTTGTGGATTTCAAAATTATCACTGCTGACACCACAAAAAGTCACTGCTGCAGCCCTTCAAAGTTCAGTGGCCTCTCTCAACACCCCTTCCACAGATTATTTTGTCACCTCCCAGGAACTGGACAGGTTTTGCTGAAACAGATGTCAGAAATATGAGCTGGGAGGGAGGGGTATGTTTCCTTCTGCAAGGCTACTGTATGATACATTCTGCTGTTCACAGGTTTTCAGGGAAACAAAGTATTGGCATCAAGCTTTAAAAGACATAATGCCCCAATAAGCAGAGCAATCCTTCTAATGAAAGCTGAAAGTGAAAACATAAACAGAACTGTATTGTAAAAGTCTCCCCTGAAATACCAGTATAATACAAGTTGTAAGTGTTTTCTCTCAGTTCCTGTCCATTCCAGCAGAGAACTCCAGCAGAGCACAGACAGCTCCATGGCAGAGTTCTCTCCCTCTGAAACAGGCTACAATTGCAATCTCTGTAGCCAGGACTGGGCAAGTGACACACCTGAGTTCTAAGGAATTACAGTATCACAGGGAACACGGCTGAAAGCTCCATACAGCTAAAGCAGTAACAATTTCAGCAGTGAAAGCCGTGCCTTCTCTGTTCCTAACGATGTCCTGCTGGTTTGGGCAGGTCCCTGGTTTCCATTAATTAATTTTAATGTGGCCTGTTTTGTTCTTGGAATGCTTATTATTTGTTTGGTGGCTTTTTCCCTCCGAACACTACTCTTCCCTATGGACAATCACATGAGCCATTCTTTACAGAGCAGTCTGGGTTTTCCAGTAACTCTCAGCGCACAATGTGACAGGAGAGTGTGTGAGCTGTAACCTGAGCAGAGACCTGCAGCGCTGCAGGTACCCAAGTTAAATGTGCCCGGTGTTCCAGTTTCCAATTCCTCCCTGCGCAGAGGCAGCCGGTGACTCTACACTGAGTAAATTCCGAGTGCCCGGCGAGCAGGACAGGCAGGCTCGGCCAGCAGCGCTCAGTCCCTGCGCTCTGTGCGGCGCTCCGGAAGGCCTGGCGGCGCAGCCCGCGGTTCTCCCGCGCGGTGTGTGCCCTCCCCGCGGGTGCCCGCCCGGCTCACCTGCGCTCCCGGGGGAAGCCCATCCTGAGCAGCGTCACCACCACGGCCCCGCCGAGCCCCAGGTTGTGCTGCAGCGCGACCTTCGCCCCCGGCACCTGCCGCCGCCCGGCCAGGCCGCGCAGCTGCCAGCAGAGCTCCGCGCACTGCGCCAGCCCTGGAACATCGAGCGCAGAGCGCGCCGTCAGCGAGCGGCCGCGCCGGGGGAGCGCGGAACGGGCCCCGAGAAGGGCCCGGGGACCCGAGAAGGGGCCCGGGGACCCGAGCTGGGGCCCGGGGATCCGAGCTGCCGGGAAGGAGCTGTGTGTCCCCGGGAAACCCCTTTCCTTTCCTGCGCAGCCCTGACCCTCTCTGATGATCACCCTCGGTCTCCCCCGCTGTTCCATCAGCTCTCCCTGCAGCGGGATCCAGCCCCACCGCACACACAGAATCACAGAGTTAATCAGCTTGGAAAACAGTTCCAAGACCATGGAGTCCAACAAGCACCAAGCTTGTCAAATAGAGCACGGCACTGAGGGCCATGGCCTGTCCTTCCTTCAGCACTCCCCCACTCCCAGGGCAGCCCATCCAGGGCTTAATCAGCCTTTCTGCGCAGAAATTCCTCTTGATGTCCAACCTAAACCACCCTGGGGCAGCCTGAGGCTGTGTGCTCTCATCCTGTCTCCAGCTGTCTGCTTCCAACCTCTCTTCAGGGAGCTGTAGAGAGTGAGAAGGTCCCCCCTGAGCCCCCCCAGCTGCCTCAGCCACTCCTCACAGGATTTATGCTCCAGGCCCTTCCCCAGCTCTGTTGTCCTCCTCTGGACATTCCTCACACATTTCTCCTTTCCCCCTTCCCTTCCTCTCCCTTCCCCTGGAGACCTGCACAGGTCTCTGGACAAGGCAGACAAGGAATCTGCATTTCATTTGAATTTTGCAAATGATCAATTGCATTGAATGCAATTCATCTGAATTTTACAGGTTGCCCACTGACACATTATGAAGAGGAGGAGTTAAGGAGTTTTAAAACTCCAGTCAGAGATGAGAATGAACAGGTTCCATTCACATTCTCCCAGCCTCAAAAAAAGAGTGTGTCCTGTGGTGCAGCCTGCCCTGGAATGGTTTGGATATTTAAGAGGATTTATATGGCCCTTGTTTAGCATATAACTGGCCTCAAGACTGTTTCCAAGGGAAATGAAGCTGGAGATTTGTCATTTTCTGCATTTTACGGACACTTCCTCCATCCAATGGCAATGGAGAAGCAAGAATGTCTGTAACTGCCTCCACTTTTATCACTGTGCCACTGACAAAAATGAACACAAACCTGGCAATGCAATACTCTCAGGTGTTACAGATACCACAGTCCCTTTTATCTGGAACCCTTCTTTCCCAAAGTTTCCTAACACTTCTCCTGGCCCCCACACTTAACTGCACATTATATCTCACTGTTAAAACTGTCTAAATTAAGATTTGGTGTTTTACAAGGTTTCATCTTCTCCAGTTTTCTGACAACTTCTCATTTCTAAACAAGGAAGGTGAATTATGTTCACAAATCCAAACACATTTTATCTCGTTTAGAAACAAGTGCAGCAGTTTAAAGAAAAGAATAAAAACAACCAACCAAAAAAAGAGGAAAACCTATATTGGTTGGAAATGGTGACCAAGTGAGCTTCTGTTGTAAACATCAGATAAATATTTTGACATCCAAGACTTAACAAAATTGACTTCTAATACAGCTAACAATGGTACAGGCTATTCAGAGGCAGGAAAAATCTCCAAACCCACAATTTCAAAGGATGGCATCACATTAGAAGAGTTATTCAAACTACATTGATCAGAAGTTGTACTACTGAGCCATTATTTAGGAAAGGTTAAATTGTGTCAACTTGCCCCAAGACTTGGATTACTTGGAAAGAAGCCTGGGAAGAAGCTTTGAGGCCCTCATGGTGGGAAGCACCTGCCTGCTCAGGAGCTGTATCTCCTGGCTAATGGGTGTGATTAAATGAAGAGGTTTTCATACCTGTGGCACCAAGAGGATGTCCCTTGGAAATCAGGCCACCACTGGGATTAATAACCCATTTTCCTCCATAAGTGTTGTCTCCTTTGTCGATCAGGTCACATGCCCTTCCTATAAAACAGTATTTATGTTAGAAAAGGGTTCTTCTTTTATTTGGAAGTAATTTTTCAATTCTGCTGTAATTTACCAGAGATGATGCATATCAGTCAAACCCTAGGAAATGTTACAGCTTGTATTTCACAAAGAGCAGAAATGAGCCAAACTCCAGTAATGAGATTTCCTTATACCACTGGAGAAAGCATAACATGGAAGAGAAGTGTTTGGTACAAAAGCTGTTTTTAATTTACTGTTGAATTGTTCTGTTGGTATAAACAGCATTAGGATATAATCAGTATAATGAAGCTGTTTACTGTAGTGATAACTATTGTTTTTTGTAAAAGAGGGGGATGTTGTAATTTGTGAGCCCAGGACTTGGAGGGTGAACACCAAGTTGAACACAGGCCCTTTCCACAAAGGCCAACTAACTCTACCTTGGGCTGTATTAAGACATTAAAATAGTAAATAAAACCACTGAGAAGACAAATGCTTAGAATTATTTAGCTTTCCAGACTACAGACAGTTCTCCCTTTTAACCAGGCTCTTATTTATTCTTGTACCATCTTCTTCAGCCTGCATTATGAACTCAAAGTGTGAGAAAGATCTGTTGTGGCTCCAAGGTGCCATTAAATGAGAACACCAGTTAGATTTGCCCATCTAAATGCACTGTGGTTTATGCCATTTCATTAATCTTTATGACTAATTGGTCTATCATTCCAAGATAAGTTTCATATACTATTAAGGCCAGACTAAGTGTTGTGAGAACTGCACTATTAAATAACCATGCACAGCACTAATTATTCAAATAGACAAGTACCACCAAGATTATTCTGCATCAATTAAAGGAACAAAGCTAAAGAGCTTAATGTACCTGTTTAAATATGTTAAACATTGGCCATTTTTGCTGCAGATACCATAAAAGCACAGCAAAAGTGACAGTAGAAAGCAAACATTCAAAGGCAAATATTTGCACACCTACAAACACATAAGAATTCTTCCTGGAGTTCCATCAATGTCTGTTACAGTAAGAAAGTTCAGACTTAATATACCACCTAGTGCCAGAATATGGTAATTTCTCACAATTAGTTAAAAACAAATTAGAGAAAGATTATGTCAGATGATAATTTATGCAAAGCAAGAATGTTTAGAATTGAAATATATCATGAACTGAAATAGCAGTTCAGTTCATTACTTATTTGAAATCACTCAAAATCTCTTCAGTAGAAAATCTAAATTTCTAAACAGAGCTAAACTCCAATGCCACTTAGCCTGTTGTAAATCCAGCAAATTCAATGACATTAAACTAATCTGGACACATTGAGCATTGTTACACAGTTGACTTTAGATGCACATTAACAATTTGCCAACAACTCTCCAGGCAAAGCTGTTTCAAAGATCAGTGACTTGCTAAGGCCCTCCACAGTCAATTCTTGTCCCATTTTTATCTTCTTAAAAGGAAATACATAGATGGAGGGAAGTCTTGGGATAGGCAAAAATATAACCCTGCAAAAGGGTCCTAATACTGAGATCACAGGAGTCCTTGATTTGGGTATTTTTAGTGCTTTCCATTTTAACAAAACAATGATCTCCACTGCTGCTGTTACCTTCTGGACACAGTCCCAGAGCTTCATAGGTGATGAACTCATTGACTGAGAAGCAATCATGGAGTTCAATCACATCAACATCTGTAGGTTTCAGGCCTGCTTTTTCAAAACATTTTTGTGCAGCTCTTTTAGTCATATCATAGCCAACCTGAAAAAAGGAGAAGATCTATGTTAAAATATCATTACAGAAATACAGCTCACAGTTTAATGTCTATGTTTAATTTTAACAGTGCTTCTATAGATCCTGACAGTGAATGTAACCTGTAGGAGGTGAGATTCTGATTTATTTTAATGCCTCACATGTCAGAGTTTGATATTCACACAATACAAATCGTCTAGAAAGAAACAATACATTCTAAGGCTTATTGTTGGCATGCAAAACCTTTCTGGGGAATATCCTCTATTTCCTCAACCTTGCTCACAACCTGAATTGTTCCTTTGCATGACTCAGACAACAGCCTTGAAATAAATCTTCAAATTGTCTTGTTACCTTTTTCTATGTTCCACCTGATTGTTTTAAATTTCATTCCTATTATAAATAGGAGAACAAAATAAATTTTTTTGTCGTTCAAGTTGTTTAAAAAATAGCCTATAAATAACTTGTGCAGAACTAGATTTCTGACAACCTATTTCTAGGTTATTTACTGTCATTCCACAATCATACTCTTTGCTTATTCCATATCTGTCCACATGAAATCAATTTTACATTCACCACAAAGCACAATGTTTGCTCACTGATGTGAAAATGTCTGCAGTATCATTAGGACTTGCAGGTGCTTAAAAAAAACACACAGACAAAACCCCCAAACCAAAAAACCCCCACAATACACCAACCCAAACCCAAAAATCTCAGAAAAACCACCCCAGTGAGTACCAGGGAATACAGAATTGTAAACCTACCATCTTCATACAACTGTTTTCTTCAAATGTGCTTGGATAATCAGTAGCCATCACCTGGGCTAGAATTTCCACAGCTTTTGGCTGCAACTTATGCTTTTTCACGAACTCCTCGTTAGCCAAAATTGCAGCTGCAGCACCATTTGATGTTGGACTGATTGAAAGAAAAATAATGATGTTATTGTTCTAAATTACTAATGTCAATCTTCATTAGATTGTTGATCTTCCATAGACTTATCTTTTAATACAAACCAGAAACACAACAAACAAAACCCCCCTTTCTTTGGCTGATACCACTGAAACTATAAATTCCATCAGTGCTTACTGGACACTCTCAGTAAGATTAATACCAGACATTTGAAAATCATGACATTGAAATAGAAATGTAGCATTAAGGCTTTCCAATTTAGGAAAAATCAAAGCTTCTACTTGGCTATAAACATATATAAACATAGTGCATAGAAAAGGCTGAAGAGAAGAATTAACACTTAACAGCAATGGATGCACATCAGTAAAAGATACAGAATTACATGAGAAACCCAAAGTACAAAGCTTATTTCAGCTTATTTCAGCTCACTGTATTACACTGAGAACAAGTATCCAGTGTTTGGTCATGACAGGGTTTCCACATTTGCTTTATTTATAAAAAGTTTTACTTAAAGCAATCTATAAATGATAATTCACACACAAACAGACTTCATTTAAATAGATGTCCTACCATATTTGTCTTAACATCAAGATCTATTTCACAATGCAAAGTCCTCTCCTTACCAACACTGTAAGACAGTCAAGTAATCAAAAATTTTGCGAGAATGCAGAACTTCATCTAAGGTGTACTCCTTTTGGAACTGGGAATACCTAAGGAAAACACACAGATGCCATCTCAGACTGAGCAGGGGACACACTCATACCACAGTAGTAGGCAGCTACAGAGCTCTTTTTACAAAGTATAAGGCACCAGATAGAGAATTTATTTTTATATACTTACAGAATAATTTATTTGTTTTCTCACTCCATAATAAAGAATATATTCTGAAAATATTCTGAATATATTCTAAGAATACTGCTTTGTTGTGCATGAATTTTTTTATCAAGAGATGCTCACTATGGAAGCAGGGTACATGACTCACGGGTTGTTGGTTGAATGGCTGTGGTTCTTCCATGCAATTTTCGCAAAGTATTCTGGATTTGTCCCTGAAAAGGGGAAAGCAAATTGTGTTGAAATTCTTTGTTTACTCAAACAGTGCTGACATAACAGTTTAAATATTGTGTCATAAGATTCTGACCTTTACAAGCATCTTTACAAGAGACACACTTATGAAGACCTTCCTTAGAACTCAGCTGAGGTTTCAAAATTAGATAAGGACTACTCAACATGGCTGAGTTTTAGCTGACAGAACAACCCATTTGCACATTTAACACTTACATAAAAACACAGAAAACAAGTGCATTTTATTTGATGTATTATTATATTACTGCAACTTAAATGCTCCTTTTCCTATCAGTGCAAAACAGCTGCAGTGAAATGTTAAGAGTCTAAGCCTATAATTTTTTCATACAATAGTCTAAAAGTAAGTGCAAATAAAAGATGCACTACAGGCAGGCTGTGACCTTGGAGCCAATTCCCTTTTCTATTGAGGGAGTAGCAAACTGCAGTGGCAGCAGCCTTGTACTAAGTTTTAAATCAAACCAAACACCCAAGAGCTTTTGCCCAACACTTCAGCCCCAAGCCCATGTACCTATCCTAAGGCACAGGGATAAAATGCAGGAAGTTATGCAACCTTAATGCTACCATTTTTTCAAACAAAATCCTATTATTTTTAAATCACTTCATAAACAGAAGACAATGAAAGAAATATATTTCAACAGACCATATTTCTCCATATGTTCTTTGCCAGCACTTGCAAACAGCTGAGGTGCCACGGGAGCACTTGCTAGGCCATATTTATTTATCATAATTTCCAAGTGTTTGTCCATAGGATTAGTTCTGTCTGCAAACTGAAAACAGAAATACAAAGCAAGTCATAATTTCCTTTTCTTTCCAACATCTCTGCAAAACTGTCACAGATTTCATGCAAATGAGAAGTTTTTCTGGTATTTTAACAAGCCACTGGCCAGTATATTGTACTTCAGTGACATGTTTAGAAGTATTCAATATTTCCCAGCTATAAAAAAAAAGAGTAAATAACCAGAAAATGCTTAACATTATAACCAGTGCACTGATTCATGGCAAGGATCACTGCTACATGATTCCTATCACAGTCCCTATTTTCAGCAGGGGACTTTGGGTATTTTTCACCTCACTTAAAATTCTAGTTAATATAGTTTCAAGTCATACAATTAATACTTTATTAGTATTTTCAGTGAAGCTTAGATGAAATATCATAAAGCATGTTAACAGATAACTCTTGCTCATTTTTATCACTTGCTAAATTTAACACTTTTCACCCAAACCTCTTGAATATATTATCAAATTTGGCAGTTCTGCAGTTAAATGACATATGGACTCTAATATTGCTTGCCTTAAGGCAAAATACAAACAAACCCACACATACTTCTCCAGTAAAAACAAATAAGAGTCAAGAAACCCTTGGGTTTTGGGAGAGCATGTGAGTAAGTATCAGGCCAGAAGACCCAAATTCCTTCTTTGATTTGCTGTGTTGTTTGAGAAAGACACTCCAATTACTTAAAGCTTCAGTTTTTTATCTGGTATTTTCCTTTTTCCCCACTAACCCAGCCTTTTACATAATCTTGACAAAAACCATGACACACGAATTTTGCATGGAATGTTTTCAAATTTATTTTTTATAGTGTGTCACAGCTGCCATCAGAATCACAAAACTCATTAAAAGATTCTGTGGGTCAAAACAATGGTTTCTTTTGTCATCATGTACAACAACACAGTAAAGCAAGTGGTACTGAGAATACATCTCAGAGAATGAGGAAGTGTTATCTCATCTACAAACACAGAACATATCAAGTGTTTGAGACACTTACACCTGAAGCAAGAGATCCTTTTGCCATCCTCTCAAAGCCAAGTGCCAGAACACAGTCTGCCAAACCTTAAAATAAAATGTGGGGCTATTTAAAGCACAATGTGATTATAACTGACACTATGTACTTACAACTATTCTGTTACAAGGTATGTACACAAACACCTACCAGCTGCTCTTGCTTCCTCATTCTTTTTTGAATGAGTCAAGTTAAGATGGACAAGATATTGATACAAACATATTGATACTTAAGATAGATCACTACAGGACTGGGGTTTGTTTTTAACTGACAGCAACTCTCATAGATCATCAAGCACTTATGTCTCAGCTGCAAATACTTAACAATCATACACAGTGTTACCATAGTTCTCGTTACAGAAACATCAGCATCACTGCAAGAAAGTATCAAAGTCCACAAAGGAACTGCAAAAACAGGAGGAAATACTCATCTGCCAGTTCAAAGCATGGTCTGTCAGTCTGCTCTCTCCCCTCTCCTCCAAAAATGTGTTAAACACTTGTATTAAGTTCAAGTTAAACGAAAAAAGCTAAGATTTTTAGCAATTCTTCTTCTCATCCTACAGAATGTAGTGCCTGCAGTACTATAATGCCCCTTGTTCTGCACTCCTCCAAACAACTACTGCACAAGCACTTAACTGGCAGTACTGACTAGGTTCATACAGCTCATGACACAGGAAAAAACATGTACATCCACATCCACCATCCTACTGCATCTCAGACAGTCTCTTAGGTGCACAGAGCAAAACAACTCACCTCCTTCTACCAGCTGTCTGGCCATGAACATTGCAGTGGATCCAGTGGCACAGTTGTTGTTAACATTGATGATGGGAATGCCAGTGAGACCCAGACCATGGTAGATGGCCCTCTGCCCACAGGTGGAGTCACCTTCAGACAGAAACACAACATTAAAATAAGTACAAACTCTCAAAAAGAAATCCTGCCAGGTATGTGCGGTGCTACCAATTAAACTGTAAACTTGAACTTCTGAGCTGTCACCCTGAGTATGGCTCTCAGGCACCCACAGCAAAGAACCTCAGAAACAAGATGAAACTCCTCAGATGTTAAACCCAGAAGTTTTTCCTGTTTCTGTTTCACAGGCTGTGAATCAAAGGGACATGACTGGACTGGACAGAAGGGTCTTAAAGATGTGTCTTGGAAGCTGCTCTAGGTGTCACAGCAGACTGACCCTACTTTGGTTGCCACAACAGAGAACCAGAAGAAAAGTAAATGGAAAAATCTCTTTGGAATGGAAATAGATTTCCCCTTAATAGAAAGCTTATTGATGGCATTCCACTTGATCCACACAGATCCACACAGAAGTCACATCACAATCAGACAACATTACTCACCATAAACATAACCCACACACGCCTGCTTCACTGCTGAATAAGGAATCCCAGCATCAGCTAAAGCTGCCTGGCCTAAAAAACAATTTAGAAGTTGAAAAAAAATGTTTAAAATTAAAAGAGGGGAAAAAAAAATCAGCTCTCACAACCATAACAAGCAAACCTACAGTAGTATGTAAGTCCTACATTCACAATGAGAGTTGTAGAAATTCCTTATTTTATGGTGCAAAGGGTTAAAAGAGTCTTGTACCTCATAAGGACAATTTCACACTATTTTGAGTTCTGAACAAACTTCTTTATCAGAAAATTTCATTCAATTAATTCTATGTTCATGTACAAAGTTGCTCATCCCAAAGAGAGTATGCTTTGAATAATATGGGTAAGTATTAAATTATTTAAGTGTGCAATCCAATTTTAAGCCATCCTGCTGACTTCAGCCTGGAAGGGCTGACATAGACAGGTCAGTTATGGATTTTGTGAAAGTGGTCTGAGTTTTAAATCTGCTTTTTAGATGTATCAATTTACTGAAGAGTATCTTCTCCTTCATATGGGTAATAAAAATATTGGCTGTAAGACCTAAAATAAGCATAAGCAATCAAACAAAATGCTTTAGTACTAAATTACCTGCTTCTGTAGCCATGTCAGGATAATCAGCACTATTCTCAGTAGGCTTTGAAAACTGGCAAGAGAAAAGGAAGAAGAACAAGCTGAGAACAAATCACACTGAGGTTTCATTCATCTTTTGCTCAGATTGGTGTATTTAAAAGTTTTATATTTAATTTAGAAATAAGTTTTAAATAATGCAAAGAATGTAATTTAATTGACCCAAAGTGCATGCACAAAATCTTTACTATTCCCAAGTGCTGCTGCCAAACCCTGCAATGGCTAAAAAGAGAAAACAGTGCAACTTTAGGGGAGCTGAGGGCCATTTCTGGTCAGTGTTAAAGAAGATCCATGACTATGGAGACGGACAATCACCCTGTCCAAAGCCTATGAGTGGGACAGAGAATAACTGTCATCTTCCCCAATTCACTGTAATGCAGGACACAGTATTCACTGAGGTTTGACAAATATTTCCACTTGTTTTTATTGTTATACTCCTATTTGTAACAGGAAAATGCTTATTCTTTGTAGAGAATTTATCATACCTTATTCCTCATCATTGGAGTAGAGGTGGCATTTCTATTTTCTTTGCAGTGTGACTCATTAGAGACCACCACAAATCTATGTGGTTTGCATGTTTACATCACTAACAAAAAGTGTCACTGCTAAAAGAAGTCCTCGTGCTAATTACTTCTAATCCCACAAACTATTTGACATCCCCTGTGAGTATGCAAAAGTTAATTTGCTGCCTCCTCCTGCTTATCTCCCTGACTCCAGTCATTTGTTACCACTTAGCTGTACTTTCTACAGTGCCTCCTTTCATTAATTTAGGCAGAGAACCTACATAGCAAAGGTCATAAGAAAAAAACAGTTGGTGACTTGGTCGCTGTAGAAGTCTGTAAGAGTGATTGATGCTGCTTGGGCTAAAAGAGAGAAGAGAGAACTGACAATTCCTCAAGTCATGCTCAACTGCTAACTCAGATGATCCACTTCTGAAAAGGAGGAGCACTGGGGAACTGACAGTTACACGCACAGGAAACATGGGCTGTTGTTGTGAGAATGTAACACAAATTACATCATTAATATTAATCAGATAGAAACATTACAGTCCTAATAGAAACCATCAAATCGTTTAGGTTGGAAAAAACTTTTAAGGTCAAGTCCAGCTGTTACCCCAGCACTGCTAAATCCATCACTAAATAAGTCATGTCCCTAAGAGAACATCTTTGTGTATTTTAAGCCCCCCTATGGATGGTGATTCCACCACCACCCTGGGCTGCCTGTTCCTGGGTTTGCAAACCCTTTCGTAAAGAACGAATTTTACTTAATCTTAATTCTAACCTTAAACATGCCTTGTGGAAACTTGAGGCCAACTCCTCTTGCCCCATCACTTGTTACCTGGGCGAAAAGCCCCACAACCTGCAGGCCACAACCTGCAGGGAGCTGCGGAGGAGCCGAGCGGGGCGAACCGTGCGCTCACAACCCCAGGGCCACGAACAGAAACGGCCCAGGACAGACCCTGCAGGGCCCTGCCCTCCCTGAGCCCCTGCCCGGGGACGGGGCTGCGGGGACACAGGGACGCGGGGACACCGCGCCCGCTGCAGGGCCGCTGTATCGACCTGCTCTGCGGAGCACCACGTTCACCTTGCCCGGGGTCCGGCCTCCCTCACCGCCGAGCGAGGGTGAACTTTGCGCGGAGCCGCTGCCGCCCGGGCCGGGCCCACACGGCTCTGCCAGAGCGCTCCCGAGGCGCCACCGCGTCCCGTGAGGGGCTTCAGCCGCGCGGGGGAGGGCGCGGGCGGCTCCCGCAGCATCTCCCCCTCAGCGCCCACAGCGGACAGCCGGGGGCGCGGCGTGCCGGGGAGGGCGGCGGTACCTTGGTCATGCCGACGCCCACCACGAACACCCGGCGCTGCATGACGGCGATGGCGGCGGGACGAGCCCTGACCCTAACCCTGCTCCTGCTGCTGCCGCTGCCGCCGCGTCCCGCGGGCCCTCAGCCTCACCGGGGGCGGGGCCAGCGGGCGGGGCCGGGGCAAGCGCCGGGCGGGGCACCTTAGGACCGCCCCTTAAAGGAGCAGGGTCCCCTTGCGGCAGCGGCCGGGTCGTGCCTGTCCATAGCCAGTCCTACAGGCATCCCCGGTCCTACAAATATCCCCGGTCCTACAAACATCCCCGGTCCTGCAAACATCCCCGGTCCTGCAAACATCTCCGGTCCTGCAAACATCCCCGCTTATCCCCCTGAATTCCTCCATCCTGGCGATTATCAGACGCTTTTCCAAAGCGGAGGGGCAACGAAGGTCGCTGCTTCTCTTCGGGTCCGGGTAAGGGCAGCGAAGATGGTGAAGGGTCTGGAGTTGGAGTCCTGTGAGGAGCAGCTGAGGGAGCTGGGGGGCTCAGCCTGGAGAAAAGGAGGCTCAGGGGGGACCTTCTGGCTCTCTGCAACTCCTTGACAGGAGGGGGCAGCCAGGTGGGGGTCAGGCTCTGCTCCCATGGAACAAGGGACAGCATGAGAGAAGTGGCCTAAATACACACCAGAAGAGGCTTAGGTTGGACATTAGGAAGATTTTCTTCATAAAAGGGTGATTAGGTATTGGAATGGGCTGCTCAGGGAGATGCTGGAGTCACTGTTCCTGGAGGTGTTGACATGGCACTCAGTGCCATGGTGTAGGGGACAAGGTGATGGGTGACAGATTGGACTTGATNGGGCAAACAGCTCGGCCCCGGCCTGGGGGGAGCGGGGCCGTGCGGTCCCAGCCCCGCCCCGCCCAGCCCGGGGCGCTCCTTCTTGTTTTTCTTTCAGTTACGCCTTGATACTCTTTTTCAAGAACTCTGCTGCCGAATGAATAGCTAGATACTTTGGGTTTTTAAAGTTATGTGTGCAGGAGCGCTCAACGCGAGAAGTTCTGGTTTGCATACTTTAGATCTTTCTAACAGCAATAACGAACAGGGATAAAGGTAGGACAGGACCTGTGCACATTTACCATGAGAGCCACGGAGCGGTTTCAGCTTTGGTTCAGATTGCCAAGGAATTTACTTTCTGTGTAACTGTTGCAAGAGCTTATAAACAATTCTTGGTGTTTTGCTGGTTGCAAAGACATTAAATAGTTTCCAGCTATGAATTTCCTTTGCTGGTGCCCGTGTCTCCGTTCCAATGTGAGATCTCTGGCTCAGTAGCTGGCCACTGACATAGGCAGAGGAATGCAGAGACCTTCCAGCAGGGCAGAAAGGCCAAACAAGGCAGGTGCAAGGTACAGCTGTGCCCCCACAGCACAGCAACAGCATCTTCCAAGGTTAAGGCCTGGGAAGTGAGCAGAAGTCCAGACAAGGAAATAGAAGATGTTTTTTTCTCTCCAAAGTATGCAGAAGCCATTGGATAATAATTTACAAATCACATGTGCAAAGGAGAAGTAGGTAGATGTTGTGGGTTTATTTTTCTGCTTGGACTTAGGAACTTTGAGTGGAGTCCTTTCTGCTGATCAGCTTATAATGTTGAAATTAAATGGAGTTCAATTTCAAAATGGTTCTGGAACATGAACTGAGTGACCTGTCTGTGCTGTTCTCATGCAAACAGCAATCCCAAGAGGATGGTTTCCTTCATTAGGGAATGTCCTTGAACACAGTAAGACTGCACAGTAAAAACTAAATTAAGTTTCATTCAAAAGAAAAACCCAAGATGGATCAGTTGGGTTTTGGTTTGTTGTTTAGGGTTTTTTTCCCCATTTCTGCATATGTTCTCGGATGTCCTGTTCATTTTTTAAAAGTCTGCTTGGTCATAGTCTTTTACAGTGCTACTGAATTTTACAGTTGTTTTGCATGACTGGGTTTTGTAGACATGGTGTGCCACCTCCACTTTTAAAATACCTGCTTGTTTTAGAATATACTCTACATGCATTTTCAGGAAGGAGAAGATGCAGCATAGGGAGATATTATTCCCAGTGAAATTACTGTGTCAGAGAGCTAAATGACCTATAACTGAAATTGTCTCCTATTACAAAGGTATTGCTGAAATCCTAATGAACCGACCCCACGCGAGAAATTCACTGGGAAAAGTATTTGTAAATGAAGTGAGTATGGGCCTGGCCTGTGAGTGTGTTTGGAACCATGATCAATAACTAACTGCAATGAGAATAGTTGTGGGCAGTCTAAAAAACCTTAACTCACGGTGAAGGGCAGGGGGAGATGGCACTGGGGCAAAGCAGATGAACCTGGAGAAAAACAGAATTCTATCAGTTACTGCAGTAACCTCAGATGTGGACAGAGGTATATTTAAGTTAGGTAATTTAAATTAATTTATTGAAGTTAACTCAGATGCAAGTTACTGTCCTTACTTGTGTCATTACAACAAAAGCATACTTGTTGTCATACCTTAGCAGGTGATCTGTTCAAGGATGACACATCCTAGAGGAAGTCTGGCTCATGCCTGGACAGGAAGGGAAGTTTTTGGTACAGCAAAGGTTCATCTCTGGAAGGAAAAAAGAGATGTGGAAATGTGTAATTCTGAATTTGTCATAGAAAAACCTGCACGTTCCACTTACATGATTTCTTTGACTTTTCTGGCACCTGCAAGGAAAAAAAAACCACTTCTATCATAGGTTAGGAAGTTGCTGTAATT
>VZRX01009250.1:0-25423 GCA_013398075.1 Notiomystis cincta | reverse complement strand
TGCATTTTCAGGAAGGAGAAGATGCAGCATAGGGAGATATTATTCCCAGTGAAATTACTGTGTCAGAGAGCTAAATGACCTATAACTGAAATTGTCTCCTATTACAAAGGTATTGCTGAAATCCTAATGAACCGACCCCACGCGAGAAATTCACTGGGAAAAGTATTTGTAAATGAAGTGAGTATGGGCCTGGCCTGTGAGTGTGTTTGGAACCATGATCAATAACTAACTGCAATGAGAATAGTTGTGGGCAGTCTAAAAAACCTTAACTCACGGTGAAGGGCAGGGGGAGATGGCACTGGGGCAAAGCAGATGAACCTGGAGAAAAACAGAATTCTATCAGTTACTGCAGTAACCTCAGATGTGGACAGAGGTATATTTAAGTTAGGTAATTTAAATTAATTTATTGAAGTTAACTCAGATGCAAGTTACTGTCCTTACTTGTGTCATTACAACAAAAGCATACTTGTTGTCATACCTTAGCAGGTGATCTGTTCAAGGATGACACATCCTAGAGGAAGTCTGGCTCATGCCTGGACAGGAAGGGAAGTTTTTGGTACAGCAAAGGTTCATCTCTGGAAGGAAAAAAGAGATGTGGAAATGTGTAATTCTGAATTTGTCATAGAAAAACCTGCACGTTCCACTTACATGATTTCTTTGACTTTTCTGGCACCTGCAAGGAAAAAAAAACCACTTCTATCATAGGTTAGGAAGTTGCTGTAATTTAGGTGTATTATACACATCCACATGCCTGAAGTTTTTCTCCTCTTGTCTGCACTCCCTCCCTCGCAGCTGTTCAGTGTCCTGGAACAGCTCCGCTTCGATGAGCAGGTGCGTGTGGTGCTGTTCAAGAGCCAGGTGAAAGGAGTGTTCTGTGCAGGTGAGCAGTGAAGGCTCTGCAGTCTGTTCTCAAAAAATCTGGTGGTTCTTAGGGCTGTGTGCTGATCAGATCATGCAGAAAAGCATTTGGAAATGAGTGCTAAAGAAATAAAAATAGATTTGTCAAAAGGGCATAGAGGAGCACCCCTCGTTACTGCTGCAGCCCAAATGTCCACACTCCAACTTCCATGGACCTCATTTATCTGGAATGCTGTATCTCAAGGATTTTTAAATGGTCTGTCCTCTGAGAGGGACAGGAGGGAACATTTTAGATGCCTTTTCCCAGATTCTAACCTTTTTCTCCTTCATTTAGGAGCAGATTTAAAGGAACGTGCGAAGATGGATGATGCAGAAGTTGGAGAGTTTGTTAGAAGACTGAGAAATCTTATGGATGAAATAGGTAAATATTATATCAGTTAAAAAATTTATCCTAGACTACCTGTAGTGAAACATTTAGAGATGCTGTAGGAGGGGATAACCAGCAGGTTACCCATCTAGAAGTAGTTTTCCAAATGGCTTCAGCTTATGCCTGAAAGAAAGATCCAATTAGAATTAAATTCCAACCACCCTGCTGCCACTCCAAGGACAAGATGCATTTCTTATCCACAACAAAGCACATACACACCTATGTAATAAACACCTGCTCTGAGAAAGCACCTATTTATTCCACACTTCTGTGGAATCCTTGGGAGGCACTGCTGTGTTGGTTGTCCCACTTCCAGTACATGCTCAGAAACACTCAAAATATGGCAGAGACCTAAGAACATGGATTTGAATCTGTGAATGGATTTGCTAAATGGATTTGTGGAATGTCAGGAGCAGGGTGTGTATCTACAACTCCTGCACCTCTCTTTTCTTTTTCTTTGCAAAAGGCATATGAACTTCTGCAATTAATTTTCTTTGCCTATTTATGAGTTATTCTGCTCTCACTAGAGAGAAATACCAAAGTGAAATCTGTCAAAAATACCAATCAGAATTGCAATAATTTTAGAAAAATGACAGTGAGCAGTCAGAGGGATGTTGACAGCTCACCTCTGAAGTTTACATCCAGCTTCCTGAGTATCAAGGTATCAAAACAGTATCAAGCAGCTAATCTCCAGATACATCAAGTTCTTCAACTATGAGGTAACATAGTTAAACAGTGTTTACTGATCCTGTTTTCAGGAGCCTTGGCTAACAAAAGCACCACCAAAACTGATCCTTGTGACAGGGCCTAGGGATGGTGTCTTGTCCTTGGCTGTTTAACTGCAACAGATGAATATTCATGACATAAATTTGCAAGGAGAGGATTGATGCTGTTTTGCAGTGCAGTACTTTGTGTACTTTGCAAGCTCCTTTGCATGGAGGAAGCGTGCTTTGCATTCTTACAAAGAAGGGAGAAGCGCAAGGAGATCGTTTTTACCGTTCCGAGACTGAAGGTTTGCGGAAGAAGAAAACGAGCTCTTGAGCAATTCTGGACTAAAAGCTCTAGAACATAAGGACTGAAATTGTAGGACTGTGTGAAACAGAACTCGTGGAGCTCAGCTGTGCCACCTGTGCTCTGTTCTGCAGCTGCCCTGCCCGTGCCCACCATCGCTGCCATCGACGGCTACGCCCTGGGCGGCGGATTAGAGCTGGCCCTGGCCTGTGACCTCCGTGTGGCAGGTTTGTGGTGCTCACTGCAGCAGTCTCCTGGCAACCCATGGCTGCGTTTCAGAGGGGGCCTGCACCCGTGACAGTGGATTGTTATGGAATCCAGAGGCTCGAGAGAAACTTAAACAGGCATTTGTACAGAAATTGTATTAACAGACGTTTAGTTACTATGTGGAAAGGAGTTCCTGTGCTTCAAAAGTAAGGCCTATTTTTAGGGAAGATTAGGATTCCTTTAGAAAACTATTTATTAGTAGAATTGAATAGTTACTGTAACTTAATACTGGATCAGCACTCTGGCTAGATCTAACCTTCCCAGCTTAAATCAGTTTGGGCTAGACAACTTCCTTCTCCTGTTTCCATGCTTCCATCCATTATATTTTACCTAGGAGGGACCCAAGGTTCATTTTTCTAGCTCAAATTGCTACATTGGGGTAAGCAGAGTTGAGATGGACATTGATTAAGTACTATAGTACTCAGACTTCCTGGCTACCTGGAGAAAAGGAGTTCCAGTTCAGTATTGACAGTTTCTAATTTTATTGATTAGTTCAATCTGGAAAATTTGTAGTTATACAAATCAAAATGTAGCTAACCCTACGTTTATTTTTTTAACAGCTTCATCAGCTAAAATGGGCCTTATTGAGACCACACGAGGACTTCTGCCTGGAGCAGGTAACCTTCATTAAATCTTAACCTTCATTAAACCTTCATTAATATTCATTAAATCTCACTTTCTCAGCTGTATTGTAAATATTTTGCCATTAGAGTGTGTTCTTGAACACTTGAAGTGTTTTGAATGTAAATTAGAAGTAGCATCTTACAGTCACACAAGAAGATCTATGAATCAAGAGCTGTCTCAGACTTACTCAGAATTTAGGGAAGTCCATTTATACCTTTTCTCTTTTACCAAAATACTGAAGCCTTTCAGATGCCTCTAAAAATGTTAACATATTCAGCCAGCAGTTATTAAAGAAACATATGATCCCTTTATTTTTTTTAAGCCTCCTGGTTTTGTAAGAAGACAAAATACTTTTGGGGCTTTTGTCAGAAATGGGAAATGGTGTTTTCCCTGTTGTCCTAAGGTGGAACCCAGCGCCTGCCCAGATGTGTTGGAATAGGTCTTGCAAAGGAGCTCATTTTCACTGGCAGACAGGTTGATGGAGAACAGGCAGCCTCCATGGGGCTGGTGAATCACTCAGTGCCACAGAACAGCGAGGGAGATGCAGCTTATCAGAGAGCTTTAACTCTGGCTAAAGAAATCCTGCCCCAGGTAAGTGCATTGTGCATGGGGCCAGCATAAAGACAGCATTTGTGCTCCCCTAAGAGAGAGCAAACAAACACCTGAAATTCCTTTCTCTGAAACACTGAAGTCTTGGTTCCTCATCTTTAAGTCTCTTAAGTCTGTCCCTTTTCAAGAATGCAGTTTCTGTAGGAACAAGCATTAATACCCAGCTGCTAAACCCACAGGACAGTTTTACCCCAGCTGCAGCCACGGAATCCTGCAGGACACATTGAAACCTCACACCTTGTACATCTGTGAACTGCAGACAACACCAAATTGATTTTTTAAAGAACACTTACTAACTTACTGCAAACTTCTGTAGACTAAAATGTCATTTGGAGCTGGGATAATAACAGAACAATTCATCAATTATGAATTAACGTGAATATAATTAACGTGAATTTAATTATTTAAATTTTTTTTTTTTTTAATAAAGGCACCATTTGCTGTGAAAATGGGAAAACTGGCAATAAACAAAGGAATGGAGGTAATATCTTTTTTTTAATACTAAGGTAAATGAAAAAATTAGCAGCTCTTACAAATTACTGCAGTAAAAATGTTTAGAACGGATGAGTTATAAAATTTTTCTTTACATCAGACATGTAAAACCATTTCAGAGGTTTTAAAAATTTTCTCTAAAGATAAAATTAATATGGCAGGATTTTTTTTTCTACAAATAGTAACACTGTACTTCTACTATTGGAATGAAGATCACTTACTATGACTGACTGTTTGAGAGTGACTGACTCTCTCATTGATTTGAGAGCTATGAAGTAGCTTTGAGGGCTGTACTTCAGACACATCTCACACCTTTCCTCTCCTTCCCAGGTTGACATTGCATCAGGGATGGCTATTGAGGGGATGTGTTATGCCCAGGTAAGCTGCCTTCAGCATTTATTCCTGAAAGGAACAACTGTGTATTAGTTATAGAATGAGCTTTACAAATGGTTTTAGTTTAAAAAATTCAAAGGATTCCTCCTGTAGTTCTTTGCAGCAAGTTTTGAGAGCATGCACCTTTCTCAGCTAATGGAACAATACAGTGTATTACAATATTACAATATAATGTGTCTCTCAGCATATTTTAAGATGGTGAAATATGAATATTATGGAAAACTGTTTTTCCTATATAGAGCTATGGTTTTTGTCTTAGAAGCCTTTTTTGTTAGTTATACTACAACCCTGTCTCTGTTTTCCTGACTGCAAAACATGCAAGGTGGGACTTAAAAGTACCACTGAAAGAAAAGCAATCTTAGTCTTAGACCACTACTGCCAAATTAGTCAGGACTTAAAACCACATCAGACTTGCAGATGGAAGCCATACCTCCTTCTTTGTTGTTTTTCTCACGTAGAACATTCCCACCCGAGACCGCCAGGAGGGGATGGCTGCCTTCAGGGAGAAGCGAGCACCTCGGTTCACCGGCCAGTAACGCTCCCTGCTTCCCCTTCAGTTTTGGAGATAAAGCACAACTGAAGAGGACCCACTGATTTCTTAGCATTATTTTTATGACACCGTTCTGTGCACTTAACTCCTTGCCTTGGACTGCATTTCTAACTACTCCACTGGATCGTTTTTCTGTACAAATCTCCAAATAAAGATTTAACTTTGTACACCTGATCTTTAAAGCACGTTCATGTGAAGTCAGTGGTTGTGGCTCTCTCACAGATGTCAAGTAAGGAATATGGAGAAGCTTTGGCTCACCATAAGCAAATGAAAAGAAAAAAAATGGCAGAAAACATACTGCATCTAAACAGTTAATAAACCCAAACATTGAGGGAAATCCAATTAATAAAGATGTATCAGTGCTCTTCCAGCTGCTTTGGCAGAACAAGCAGTACTAGCACAGAGCAGTGGCCCTTCACCCCAGTTCTGCTGTGAGTAGTGCAACACTGACCCACTCCAGGAACCCAAACTCACCTCCCTTTGGAACCAGTGCTTGAGAAAACATAGGGCCTGTCTGTTACATCAGTCTGTGCCAGCCACCCTGGGAACATAATTTCTCTCCATCACCTGTTTTCCCTCTGTTGGCTGACTGGAAGTTGAGGTTATTTTCTCCCTCTGCTTTGAGGTTCTCCAGCACTAAAATGTTGCACACAGTTCAGCTCTACAGCTTCTTACTTCCCTAGATTGGGGCTTTCAAACAAATGTGAATTAATCAGCAAATGTGTTTTTAGGAAATGCTTTATAGGTTATCAAAATAAGATGTGGCTTACCACATTGGAACTTCATGCTATGATAGTATCAAAGGAAACCACAGTTTCACTTGTGCCAAAAGTGTGTGGGAACCTTATCAAATTATACACACACAAATTTTCTATGTAAAGATCTGAAAAGGTAAAGCAGAGTCAGGATTTTTAGCCTTCACAAAAGATGGCAAATGCTACAGGTGGAGCACAAAGTTGAAAAGTTGCTTCCAGAATTATTCTACCCAAGCAGAAACTCCTGAAGCTGCACAGGAATGTGAAAAGACCTTTCTATAAGTGGCATATACAAATAGATACAGTGCATTTATACCTTATATGCAGGCAGACTTTTCAGCTTGAAAGAATTCTGCTCTCTGACTGCCTGAAGTGTGGGGGAGCAAAAGAAAATGGGTTCTTAGCATCTCTGTGCTTGCTGGTTGCAGAACTTCATGAAGTGACATGTCTCTCGGACATCTGGCCTGATGCCAGTATCATCACTGCACTTTGTGCTGCATGGAGGAGTAGATTTTTTTATTTTCAGTTAAGTTGCTTCAGCAAATTCTCCTGTTATTAGGAAAAGACAGCACTGTAATGAGAGTTGTCAGCTTTATTTTAAAATCTTGTAGCAATTGATTTATATTCATTCTATTGACACCAATTTTGACAAGTTTTGTGTTCCATTTCATGTAAGGGAAATTCCATAGCAGACATCTTAGAAGGGTGGTGGATAAAAGCCTGTAGGCTGGTTTCAATTTTTAAACCACCTTCATAATTCAAAGCTACAGCCAGATGAATTACTGTTGGAATTGGGAAAAGTTTATATAACCAGATCCACAGATGAAAATGATGCCAGCCAAAATTTTACTCTTGTACAAAAAAACAATTACACAACACTGATTAAATTACTGGATCAGTACCTTTTGAAGTTGCTGAAATACATATTAATTAGGTTATTGAAGATTAGAGGTGGTGTTTGTATGTGAAGGATGGGAGCTGGGAGGGAAAGGACTTAAAAATAGTAAAATATGGTCATCATGAAGAAGCCATCTCTGCTAGTAAGCTACCAAACATAAGTTTTCTTTTTAAATTCAATTACCCAATATTTACAGAAGAGTCTCTGAATATCAATTGGTTGCCATGGAAATATGGAGACTAGGCAGATGAACAAAAACAACACCTGGAATTAAATTGAATTTGAATGGACATGCAGTTTGCTTCCATCACTTGCATTGTATCAAGCATCTGTACACTGTGCAATATGTTTCATTCAACACATGGTTTGAAACCCAAAGGTAACCAAGAAAGAAATAAGTTGTTACAATTAGCATCTTTATGTAAAATTTCACACTCCACAAAACAATGTAATTGACACAGGGCTTACACAGAACATTGGGTGATATTTTGCACTTATTGTGATGGCTTGGAAATATAATTCACTGCACAATACTGACAGAATATTTACAGAAACGAGAGCAATCATTAATCTCTTATAAATAAGGTGACCAAATATCCCAGCCTTCTATGAATACATGCAACCCCCTCCATGATGAAGTCATGTCAGTTATTTCGCTCCCATGAGCCTCCTCCTATCCCCATCAGTATTCCAAAAAGAAAGGTATCACACACAACCAAAAGTAGTCACACAACAACAAAACCTCATTCCTGTTATAAAATTTAAATTCTCAAACATCCTTTTAGTGCTGTCCCATTTTAGTTCTGTTTCTACTGCTTTACTTCAGTGGGTTTCCCCTTTCCCTGAATGTGATGCTGGTCCCCACCTTGACAGGGGCAGGGAGGACTCTGGAGAAATGAACTGTAAAAAGGCATCCTTCCATCAGTAAGGAAAACAAAAGAACATGGCTTGCAGGCAAAAGGAAAAGGAAGCTGAAGACCCCATTGGTGTTTAGAAGGGTTAAGGGACAGTGGACATTTTGGTCGCCTTAGTTACAAGTCTCTCTGTCACCTGCATGCATGGACTCCTGTTTTAGTCTGGAAGTGTTGATCTCACAACCACACACAGTTCTATTCAAACACCAAACTGGTGAACAGTGTTATGAACAGCAATCACAGGGATGGAACAGCCTTTTCTCCCAGAAGTCACAGAACAAGATACTCCTTGAAGTCTTCTTTCCAGCTGTGCATATTGGTCTGTACAAGTCCCATCTCCTGGCAGCCAGCACTCACCCTACAGGCATGACCAGCTCAAGCTGTGACCCTTTACAAGTTGTGTACGAGGTTGCCATTAAAGGTGACGTTCAGCAAGGGTTACCACACATGGTTTGGGTACCACAGTTACCAGCAAATCACTTTAATGGTGACCAGTATATTGTAAGTTACTCCAACTACACACATATCAGAGAGGATTATTACAGAGACAATACTTTACACTCCTCTACCTGCAGCTTTCAGTTTGGTTTGGTTTGTTGCTGTTTTCTGCACGGTGGTGGTCTCCCATGGCGCATAATGTGTTTTTCTAGACTATCCAGGATGGCAACAGCAATCCTTTGGACATGGGGATCAGTGTGGACGTTTTCCTTGATGTTGTACAAATGCTGCAAACCACCTTCTTCAATTAACATGCTGCAGTATCTGGCGGCTGCAATAGGATTATAAAAAGGGAATTAAAACCAGAATTATCTGGGGTAAAGGTAGCAGATACTGTAAACACTGATTCAAATCCACTTTTGTCTCCAGGCAGTATTTAAGACACTCCTTAAGTGTCCACAGAAGTGCATCAGTACTTCAACAAGTGACAACACAACAGAGTTATTTGGGCAGAACTCCAGCTGTAATCAGGTCTGCTACCACGTCTGTCTGAGCTGACTGGAAAGTACTCTGTAATATGTATTCTCTCTTCCCCCCACCTCCTCTACAGGCATTTGAAGTACACATAAACAAACCTGAAGAAATGGGAATCAGTGTCTATGAGCATCCAGGTAACCATAGCACCTTTCCCAAAAACCTCAGTATAGAACAGTTACCAAAAAGTGGTACCAGATCATCACTTGTTCAGGCTCAGAGAGTGAATACAAATTAGTTCCCTCTAGTAGTTTGTCATCTGTATTGATGGTGGCCTCTCATTAGTTATAAGTTGCTACAAATGCCTTTCCAGGGCTTTTTCCACATACATTCTGGAATTCAGTAAGTTGAAATCACACCCCCATCAGCTGCAGCATCATTAAGAGCAGGGGAGAGCTATAAAAAGAGTTGTATGGTGAATGTAATGTGCAATCTCCAGAAGTTGTTATCTAAAGGTCAGGATGACTGTAATGCAATCCACAGGGCATTACCTCACCATTCATCTCAGTGATGCAACACCAGACTTGTTTAAATGCTGACACTGAGCATTTCACTGGGTATCACATTTACTGTGGTAATTTACTAATAATTTTAGTCAGGTTACCTCACTGACGAGACTATGACAGAGATGAACAGCAGAGGGAGAAAAAAAATATACAAAAAATTTTAAACCAATTACTTCCAGACTACTTTACACTGTCATGTATAGGAGGAGGTCAAAATAAAAACCATCTCCTCTCCAGGACTATTAAAAGCTTTCTTGGTGCCAAGAACCAAAAGATGAAGATTTTCCTCCCAAATACATCTTCATATTTCAGAATTAAACACATTTTCCCCCAGAGTAGGTTACTACATTTGCTACCATACACTTGGTTTCTCTGCAACTTTGTCCAGAAGCTTCTGGCATCAACTACCATCAGAACTAAACTTCAGGAATTCTGGCTTGGTCTCAAGACAGGTGCAGGCCAATACAAACCTCAGCAGAATGTTAAAAGCTCAGAGGTGAGGGCAGACAAAATACCAAAAATAAACAGAACAAACAGGATAACAAAGTTAACAGGACTAAGGCACAAAGAGAAATTACAGGGCCTTATTTAAATTCTGTTATCCAGAGTCTGACCAGTAAAACAACTTTGTCAGAACAGTCTGACTTCTACGTGAAAAACCTCACAGATTTCTGGACAGCACCCTGGGAACAGTAGCTCATTATATTTATGAGCTCTGTGAAGAGCAGCAAAACAGTATTCTGTGTGCAGTTATATATTATGTCATGTTGGTTGGTCCTGAATAGATGCCTTATCACTGCAGAAATAGTGATTTATGGGGCAGGGATAAACAAGCCTAGATATGCTGCCATCAAGGAGATTAAAAATTGGCACAGAAAACATTTTAAATACTTTAAAAGAAATCTGCTTTATATAAACATATTCATGCAAAAAAAAAAAATCTGTAAAAAGAAAAAAAAAAAGCATTAAAAGATGGGAGGGTTTGTCCTCTCCTTTATTTAGGTATGGTTGGAGGATTTATTTCCTTTTCCCAACACTTGTGCATTACAACAAGTGCTCTCAAATCATTCTACTTCTCATTTTGCAGATGGGAAAGAGAGATTAAGAAAGTGACCTTTATGTCACAGCAAGTTACTGCAAAAAGGCAATAGAGATGGGGATTAACTGTAGCTTCTGTTCCAACAATAAGACACTGCTACCTGCTACGGCCATTGCTCTTAATTTAAAAGGATTTGTTGCTCATCATTAATATTTGCATATTTTATTTGAATAAAAACACATGTGCAAGCAAAAAATGTAGTTAAATCTTAACAAATCCACATTTTGGAATTAATAGTATGCATCTAACAGTAAAATTCCAGTAAATAAAAGAGATGTAAGGAACTTTTACTACTCTCTTTCTGCCTCATTTAGTCAAGCCCCAAATGTAGTTTCTCCAGATTAAGAGTGAATACCTTAGAAACCCTTATTTTTCCCACTTCATGTTAGTGAATAAGATACTAAAAAATTAGAATTTTCAGGGTAATATTCTCTCAGTACATACGATTTTTGCTGCAGACGTGCTGCATGGCCCACACTGCCCATAACTGGACACCAGGTGTCATGAAACAGCCAAGCAGCGGAAAAAATGGATTGAAAGACCTATTAGAAAAAAAGGAGAGAAAGAGTTATTGCTTTATTACTAGACACTATTACTTCAGAGGTCACATGTCTGCTCATTCAGCTGTATGCTAATTACAGGTGACATTAATAAACAGTAAAAGGCTAAAGCTCATTTAAAACATTTATCTGCAAATATCAGGTATAGGAGATATATGGTATGTTGGGGGTTTTTCCCCAAACTCTTGATCACAAGATAAGACAATAGTTACCTGTAAGCCACCATCTCACATTCTGGGGTTGGCCAATTCAAAATGGCAGTATGCTGTAAAATACAGAACCAAGAACATTGATTGTTAAATACAAACACTGAAAAAAAAAAATAAAATACTGTGATAAAATTCACCATCATTTCTGTACCAGCTGTTCAAGGAGAGACGTCCTCTGGCTGCGACTTAATGTCCAGGCCTGCTCTCCTCGAGATATCAGATGGGCAATAATCCCTGCTGCAAAGTAGCTGACCTCCACCTCCACACTGTGCAACAGTTTACTGATGTGGTCTATGAAGTCCTTCCACATTAATTCAGAATGGAGTTCTTTAACTTCAGCTATGTTATTCTGGGATGGGGAAATAAATAATAAAAAAAGAGCAAATGTCAACAGAAAGGAGACAAAGTGAGGGAGATAAACATAAACTTGAACTAACTGAGTGAGCAGACACATAAACACTCAGAGGATGTCTCTGTACATCCAGGTGACCATTACATGCCAAAATACTACTTTTACTTTAGGAAATTTTTCCAGTCTAATGCAGGAATTTGCTTCAAAACAAAGAGGTTTTATCGTAAGTGATTTTAGGCCACTAACATGTACATTACATTAAATCAAAGGCTGTTTTTAACATTCTCAAGCACAACTTCAAAATATTTCAGTAGTGCAAAATTCTGCATTCCACTGACTTTCAACCTACTTCTTGCATTTGGACTAATATGAAGCCTCATTGTCCTTTCTTAAAAGCTCTTTTTATTAACTCTAACCATCAATTTCACTATAACTTTTGAAGAAACATAAAACAGTCCAAAAACATGTCAATTGTGAATAATACACACTATAAGGACTAAAGAAGAACGTAAAATATATTAGGACATGAAAAAACCCATCAGATTAACATAGGGTATCAAAAATCCCTTTCAAAATAAAATTTTAAAAATATATTTTTCATCTCACCAAAAGTCCAAGAACTTTCTGTTGGATGGATGATTCAGACGGGAAAGACTGTGGATAAACGAAATAAACAAAAGGTAAACATTTATGCTTATTACTGAAACAGCTTTAATTATAAACCTGTGTGGATAATCCACCACCAAGCCCCCTCTCCTCACCTCTAAGACTCTCATGAAAAGTTCTAGCCCTTGGTTTTCAATAAAGTGCCGACACGTTGTTGGAGATTCATCTGTGAGGTTCCAAAGTGCACTCAGTGTGAACTTGAGGGTGGTATCTACAAGATTCTGATTTGTTTTCTGTTTAACTATTTGTAGAAGTTGCTGGGGGAAAAAAAAACATCAAAATATCAATATATGTATCAGCTCCCCTGCTTCTTTCTGCACTAACTGTCCTTTACATGAAGAGTAAAGGTCTATATGTTTAGAGTCAAACTAAACTGAATAAAACAGCTATTTAACTTTTTACCTCTCTCTGAACATGGTTGCCTGCTAAAGGAATTCCTTTGTTTTCACAGTAATTTCATGTGTAGGGCTATTACAGATGGCACAAAGCCATCAACAGAACTCTGAACCTTTACAGCAATATTTACTTCAAATATTCTCCTTTTGAGCATCTTTCACCTTAAACAATGAATTTCAAATCAAGATATGTCTTGCTATTTTACTTTCTATTAATTGTGTCAAATTTTTCCACTTTGGCTTACCTTCTAAACAATTTTCACATTAATATATGTTAATGTGTTCTTAGAATTTTATCTCCTTATGTTACTTTGTATCTTCAGGGATACTGCTAGTATGAACAGCTGGAAAGGATGGGATGGTAGGAAAGCATCTGACTTACCCTAACAATGAAGAGTTCTGCACCAAGTTGAGCTGTTTGCTCTGTTGAAAGCTGTAAACAAACAAAAGGAAATCAAAATTTTTTTAGACTTCAGAAATGTTATCCTATCATCTCAAAGCTTAATTCCATACCTTTGCAGCAAGAATGGAAATTATGGCTACAGCCATCCTTTGCATGTTTTGATCTTCATGATTACACAGCCACTGCATAACAAGTTTAGCTGCTTCAAACCTGGAAGTTAAAAATAAAATTTGTTTTCAGAAGTCTCAATAAAAGAAAGATGTACACAGACAACAGAAGTATACTTCATACCATGTGAAATAGAGGCAGTGAAATTGCAGGTATTGTATGAGCATCTGTCAGCTTTAAATATTGACTTAGGGTCTCTTACTTCTAATTATGTATCAAACTGCACAAGAATTGCTTCCAAAGAAGGAAGAAAAATTTGGCACAATTTCCTGAAACATCAGACCATCAGACTTCAAAGTATTTGGACAAAATATTTGAGGAGAAAAACATCTGCAAAAAGCAACCCCAGAGAAACAATGACTTCTGTTATATGCAATTAGTGATAGACCCATCCAGGTGAAGTAAAAAAACCCCTGTATAGCACAGGATCTTTTCAGACCTATACTCAATGGTATATATTTGGGTCAACAGGCCAGATAAATTCAGCACACTGGTATGATTTAAACTGAGCAAAACTGGGGCCAGAAACAAAGCTTCTAAAGGAAAATATTGTAAAACTTGCCTGTTAAATGGGACATCCTGAAGGATTCTGTCACTGCATAGTGAAAGAAGGCAGTTCTTCTGCAGCTGTGAGAAACGAAAAATGATTGCTCCATCAGAAACAATTTCTTGCTATGCACAAACCATCAAACACATTTCCATGAGGTCCTGGGATGTGGAGAAACCTTTTGTTAGGCCCCTCAAGAGAGAGAAGCCGAGGAGTTTTGCCTCGTACCTGCTGGTGGTTTGGGAAGTGCTCCATGGCCTTGAGGAGCAGGTGAGTGACGTCTGCCAGGAGGCGCACGGGCATGCCGGCCGCCAGGTCCTGCTTGGTGAGGTTGAAGACGCAGGCGCTCGCTGCCAGCTGCACGGGCAGGTTCAGCGGGTGGTTCCTCATGCCGATCACCACCAGCTGCAGCACAACAGGGGGCCCACGTTAGCTGCTCACAGCCTGCACACACCCCCAGGACGAGCTGCCCCCTGGGCGAGGCCACAACAGTGACTCACAGCACCCCGCTCCCGCCTCCCTTGTACTGGAGTGAGGAATCCATCTGGTGTGGTTTTAATTCTCAAGGAATTGCATTTCCTTCTGCTCAGTGACTCAAAGCTGGCAACTTCCACTGCTCCAAGTCCTTTTACACAGCTTGTAGCAACCTCTCAAAGAAGAGGCTGCACAGATTGCAAGAAATTCCTAGAAAGAGCCAGGCTGGGATAAAATCACCAAACCCTTTCAGAGTTTCTGCAGTGCAATGATAATGATGGAGTGGCTTTTTGTTTGGTGATGAGCCATTTCAAATCACATCCTGAGCTGCTAGATCAAGATAGATTTTTTGCAGCTTCTTCCTGAATGATGTTTTTGGCTATATATGTTGGTTGTCATCTCACCTAAAGATCACCTAATTATAGTATTTTTCTTGTTGACTATTCACTAGCAAAGTCTTTTTGATATTGACGCCAGCAAATTTAAGGCCACTTATTCAACACCAAAAGGATAAGAAAAATAAAAACCATGAGTCCTACTGGTGCCTCCTTTTAGGATCCCTACAAAACTTAAGCCATCTCTGGTGTTCCAGACATGGAAAGCCAACGCCTAGAATGGATTCCTAAGGAAGTTCCTAGGCTCCATGCTACAGCCCCATACAGAACACTACCAATATCCATTCACTTGTTACCATACTGGAGGGTGACAGTAGAGAAACTGCCACTGAATTCCCTCCTTGTCATTACTGTTTTGTGAATATCAGCAGAAGGCACTGCTGTGTCTGGTGAATAAAAGTAGACAGAGCTTTGATTTGAACCCAAACAGATATGATCTAATGACAGAATTCAGCATCTGAAGAGTATTTCACACCATATTCAAAGTTATGCGAAAAAATTAATTTACATGCTACTAAACTTAGAAAATTTACATTAGTACAGAACAATTTTACCTAAAATACTACAGGACATCTTCTACATCACTCTTGCTTAAATACTTCTCTTTTTTTTATTTAATATTACAATTTTAATCTTAAAAAACACAACCAAAAACTTAAAAAACTTACAAGCTATTTATACCAGGGTTTTGGGGATCAGCTCAGGAACAATGCATGAGAATCATCAAAACTATTATTTTACCTTTAAAATTTCAGGCTTAGTTTTTTCCATTACATGTGTCAGGCTGAATAAATGAAAGAGTGCTTCTCTCACAAAGAAGGCCCGTTCACTGTAACGCTTCAGTGCTTCTGAAATCTGAGTTTCATTTGCTTCTCCTGACACCTGTGAACACAGAAATAATCTTTAGTTCAAGACGTCAACATTTTACTTTCAAAGTTTCATTCTCAAAAAATGCAAAGCTGAAGTTTCAAAGGCAGTGATTTGGCCAAGTCCTTCAGCAAGCAAATGATTGCCAGCCTGCTGTGTTTTCCATTTAATGATATTTTCTCTGTTTATAGTTATAAGTTGTATAACTGAAGATGGTTTCTTCCTAGTCCTACTATTTAAATGAAACATAGCTGCAATCACTGTTTTTTAGAATTCTTAGGGTAGCATGCAGGACTTGTTCTGCTTAACATGGCACATAGAAAAAACCCAAAATGTTCATAGATTAAAGTGCCACATTCTGTGCATCCTGTATTGTATATAGGCTTTTTTTTTTCTTTTTTTTTGTGAAACTTGTGAGATCAGGAATACATTGCAGCCTTCAGAGAACTGATAGCATCTTGGATTTTGTTTTATATTCTCCACTGATTAGAACAGGGCAACCCTGTTTACTGACATTTTACAGCCAATTATACCCTACATGAAAAATTTCCACTTGGCTTCATGTTCTCAGCTATAATATCTGCCTAGTGTTCATAATCAAATTTCACAGGGCTGCTGTAAAGACAGTAATATTTTACCTCTGCTGTTTTTCCACGAGTTCTGTGTCTTGTTTATTCTTTAGCAGTATCTAGGCTAAGCAGTTGAATATTTCAGTAGAGTTACTAATGAATTTAGGTCACAAAAAAAAAGAAATAAAACCAATCATAGCCTACAGTCTCTCTTCTTGACAACTATGCCTTAGCAAAAAAGGAATGCAAACTGCATTTTGCTAACCACAGTGCCACAAGTCCATTGTGACTTTCCCATTTCTAGAACCTTCTTCCTTCCTGCATTTTCATGGCACAGACAGTTCTATGGAGCATGTATTCTGAACAGCAAGGATTACATTGTATTATTTTATATCAAATGAGGTATAACCTCCTGCTGCTGGGTATCATCACACCAAAGGGGAACTTGCTTTCCCCAGCTATGCATTTCAACATTCAGACACTTTGCTATCAGCTGTGACAACAAAGTACTCAGGAGACCTGGCCCTTAACAACTGCCAAATGTTTCAGGGGAAAAAAGTACAAAATTGTGTAGCTGTGTTACTCCACTTGCCTATAACAAAAGCACTCTGACTTTTAAAACAGAAGTTGAAAACTCAACTTGCATAGGAGACAGACTAAACTATGGGCACATTAGGCTCTCTTCCTCATTCCTTCTGCAGCTTCCATCACCCTCAGGCACAGCAGAAACCTCAGTGTCAGAGATGATAACAGAGTGGTAACTGACATGTCTAAAATATCTTTTTTTAAATTAATTCTGACCCACTCATTCTCCAATAACTGCATTCAGATTCTACAGAACAGGGAATGATGCCTTGTTGCCTGGCTCTAAAAGATAAATAAATACACTTCAGAAAACATCATCTCATCCTAAGGGGCTAAGTAACTGAGGATTTGTGCAAGAAGAGGAAGCCTTTCATCCTAAGTTATTGCTTCTTAGGTGCTGTATTCATCACCAGAAGACCTTTCAAGATGAGTAGAAATATTGAAAGAGGAAATGGTGATAGAGCATAACAGCAGCTGAGTTATTCAGCTTTATTGTATCTGCTGTGCTAATCATGAACTGCTCAAAGCTTATGCAAATTCTACCTCCACCCCTTACACCTTGAGAATATTATCCCAGTAAGTGACTTCAGACCAGACAAGGTTCAGCCCTCTTAGATATGTTAAATCAGGATCTATGGTTCACTGAAAAGGCACAGAAAACAGCTGCCTCTTACAAGGATATGTATATACATAGTATTATGTAAATTTAGCAGTTTGTGTCAAAATTAAGTAGGCATTTCATCTAAAGCCAGTAATTATAATTAACAGTTAAAAAACCGAACCTACAGCCTCCTACTGAAACAGACACATACATCTGTTACAAATGATTAGTTCTATTTTCCCTGCACATTATATTTTTCCAGTGAAATTAATTCCCCCACTTAACCTTCAGGTTTCCTTCTCCTGTCAGGAACTCCGAGTAGCCGGCGTCGGTAGCCAGGAGCCCTACAAACTGCATCGTGGGCCGCTGCAGGATGAACGCTTGTACAGCTTTATCTGTGACATGTTTTCTGCCAGAAATGTCCAAAGACACCAGGTTAGGCAAGATGTCTTTCTGTTCCAGTAAACGAAGGGCTATGTCCGATGTGAACTGTTTGTCATCTGAGATATCAAGGTGATTCAGGTATTTGAGTTCTCTTATAACATCCAGAATCTGGGTCGTGGTCATTTTCAAGCATTTCAGGTGGTGCATGGTCAAAGACTTGAGCCGGTCTTTGCAGGTGAGGAGTGCTGTTATGTCAGTGACAGAGGTGTTGGATATATCCAGACTTTCCAACCTGGGAAGTGAAGCAACATCTGCCAAGTCCTCGTTGTAGAACAGCACGTTGGTGATGCTCAAGGCACGGAGCCCGGAGAGCTGACTGAAACACCTCTCGTAGGGGTCTTCCAGAGAAAGAGTCAGTGAGTTCAGCACCAGGCACTGCAGATTCTGCTGGATCCACTTATTGCTGCCCAGTCCACTGATAATGTCTGTGATTGTTATATCTGCATTGACCCCCGTAGCATCCAGCTCCACCAGCTTGTGGTGGCAGAAGGCTTTGCGGAAAGCCACGGCCGAGATTTTGGCTTTGCGGATACAGGCTCGCTTCAAGCGCATCTGGTTGCCTCGGAAGATGCCCACAGTTCCATCATTCAGAAGCCCTGTTGGAAAACAGCATCAGTGCTTGGCTCCAGAGTTACTCAACACCACTTTGGCATTAAGAACCCAAAGGGTTAGCAGAGAAAATTAAGTACAAAGTAGTTTGCCTTGGATCGTTACACCACCGACCCCAAAATCTGAGATTGCACTTTGAAGATTGTGATGTCACGTTTGGAAAATTCCAGGTTTAAGAATAGGACAGATAAATTAAGAAGCAGTAAATGCACGTTACCTGTTTGGCTCAGAAAATGGAACACACAATAAATAAAATATGGGTATGATTCCAAAACAATCAGACTGCTGCCCTCGTTTGCTGCATTTTTCTCACTGAACTGGTTACAAGTGTGCTAAAAACAGAATTTCAAACTTTCTGAGTGTAGTTCTCCTCTGGTCACAGTTCCATTAACCTCAAGATTGCACCACCTAACAATGACTTGGTCTCATCTTGCTTTAACTAAACAAACTAGCATTTGATTGAATTCATAAGTAGGACCAATACTAAATTAAGCTAATTAAGTTCTATATGAAGAAGGTAGGTGTGTTGCTCAGAAACAAGCTGAATGTGAGAAAAACCTAAGAAGTGACTCAAAGAATAGAAAGAGGAGGGCAAGGAAAGGGTGGGCAGGAGAAAAAGACAGCAATGAATTAAAAAAAAAAGCAACCATCTTGTTTAGTATCTTTTTACTCTGTAGAAAGAATGCATAAGTAACCTTTTCTTGCAAGACACTGGCAACATCCTAAGTGAAACAATACATTGAGTTAGTTCCCTGCATAGAATTATCAAAAATGCACTGAATATACAAACATGAAATCTTGGTATCTTATCAACAGAAGGATTACAAAAAGCCATGAGAAGGGTACAGCTCCACAAGCATCCACATAAAAGGAGTAGGAAGAACATGTCCTAGTTTTGCTTGATAGGGTTATAAATGTCAACACTCTTGGCTTTTAATCTCCTGTCTTCACACACACTTAACAAAGAAAATTAAATAAAAATGAAATATATTTGATTAATAATGTCATTGCCACTACAGTATGGATTTAAGTCATGGGCTTGTAATTGCCCCTGTGACAAAGTCAAATTAATACTAAGATTTGCAGACCTTTCTAAGGAGTAAATGGTTCAAGCCCTTCTGACCATGTAGTCACAGGACTACCTTCCTCTTTGGTGGGGAAAGCAAAAACATGGGATGAAACAACTGGTACAGAGCAGGAAAAGTAAAAGCAATAAATAAAATTATAGTTTGGTTAAAGTATCACTAAATTACTTCTTAATTTTTGCTCATCTCTTCAGTTAAGGACCAAGGCTCTCTCCCTGGATGACCTCAGCCACACTGTGTTTACCTGCACACACTTTTTTCCATCCCACACCCTCTGTGGTTGTGACACTTTGGTGTCTGGAAGTGCCTTCACCACTGCCAGCACTGGTAAAAAGTTTCTGGTAATTCACTTTCCTTGAATCTGATTTCTTGAGACTACTCTAAATAATTCCTTATCAGAAAGTAGTGTATATTAAAGATTAATTTTTTCTTTTGAGCTTGTCTTTTTTTAGGACCATTCCTTCTGTTACTCCTGACCAGAACAACTTGAGTAAACCAGAGCAGCAGTACTTGCCCAGTAAGACCCAAATAAAATCTGCACCTATAGGATAGGGTGTTTGGTCTGTTTACCATTATTTCTAGTATTTTTTCTAGTGTCATGTCTCATTTTTTAACAGAAGTCTCCAGGATCTCAAGGAATGGATCTCTTATCTCTTCTCTAGCACAATTTATACCTTTACTTTCTCATGATAAGAAGTTTTATAACACAAAATTTATCATGCTTAAAGCAAGCAACCAAGAGGGCAGCCCTCTCCTCAGAGATATGCTGACAGAGAACCAGTAAACCAGAAGACAAAATGTAAAAATACCATAAGCTGTTTATACCACTCTAAAACTGAATGCCTTGAAACAAATAATTGATTTCAAAGAAGTGTTAAAAGAGATGAGAAACTGTTTTAATGAATCACAAGGTTATTTTCTAGCTTAATCACAGGGGCACAAAATTAAAAAAAAATTCAATTAAATGCTCTTCGACAGGTATTGTTGCTAGAAGTAGTAGAATCATTTATTTTTTCTGAAGTGATTGAAAGAAGATTGAAGATCATTCAAATAAAGGAACATTAAAATCATAAACCAAGACAAAGAACTTTCTATTTAGGTCTATGTGGCAATGCAAAGCCCAGCATAAGCTGTGAAATGGAAAAATAACAAAAATTCTCTATTAAGAGATTACAGAGCACAGTTTAATAGCTGCAGCAGCAGATTCTACTAGAAAATATAGCAGAACTGCAGTGTCAGATTCCAGTGAGACATTTTCACCACTGACCCACAAATGATTGTTTTTACCATGAAATGCCATTGTCTGCAGCAGTCGATCAGCCACTTCTTGAGGGAACATTCCTGGCTCCTGCAGGCAAAATGTTCCATCTTGCCTTTCTGTGCAGAACTTCTCTAGGTTGGCAGTCAGGAAATTCAAACAGATATCCAGTAATGAATATGGAGAAGCTTCCTCCTGTCATATGCAAAACACAACGAGACAAAGGAGATTTAGTCAAGTTGTTCTTCCTATGAACCTTCCATTACTCTATAATGTCTCTTTTGTTAGTCTGGCAAATATTACAAGAGGAGATGTCTCCCTCAGAGCCACACAAAATCAGGTCACACAACGAAGAACTGGCCAAACCAATGGGAGCCTCCATCCCCAGTCACCCCCAGAACCACAGGCAGTCACATCTGCTGTGCTTTGAACCCTACTTGTGTTCCCAGAGGAAGAAAAGCAATTACTGGAAAAAAAAAATTAATTTATGAAGTCTACCAGAAATTAATCAATCAGACTGAATGAAGATTTAAAAATTGAATTCTACTTCTGCATTTAAAATACTTCTTTTAATCTTTCATTTAACTCAACTCATACTGGAAAACTATTACCAACCAACACAAGAAATGCAGATACTGAAGATAAATTGCATATATAGGAGCAATTTTTGATACTGAAAAGGGCAGCTAGAGCTTCATATCGAAAAAGGAAATCCAAAAAGAAATGGTTTAATGCCAAATCTTGTGCAGCAATAAACTAACATCTATTACAGTAATCCCTTTCCTCTTTCCAGGTGCTGTGCACCTGGAAATCATCTAGAGCAGAAGTCTGGGTAGAAATGACAAGGCAGAATATAAACTTGATCTTCTCCCTCAGAGTTTGAGATTGTACACTGATACTTGAAAATCTCAAAAGGGTTTTTTTCTTCCATGTCTAATAATAACCTACTGTTTTCAGCCACACAGATTAATCAACATAAAGAATGACTCTCAGCACTGTGAATCATCCCCAGCACCACACAAAAGAAGGCCAAGTGACTGGTACATACTCCCCCAGACAATATTGAAAATAACAGCATCAACTGCTGCCAGATCTCATCTGTAGGAAAAATAGTAGCTTCCCTTTTAAACTGAAAGTTCTGGATAATTTCACCTTTCTTTCCCAGCTCATTTAACTTCTGCTGCTTCGCTTGCCTAATATGCTGATCACGGGAGTGCTGAAATATGTAAAATGTTATACAGAGGAAATATAAATAAGTTCACAGAGATAAGTCTTCTAAAAGAAGGTGCACATATTTGAGGACTGGGAGGTACCACATTAGGGCAAAGATGGAATGGACCCTACCTTTAATGAATCATGTATTGACAACAATTAGAGACTGCAGTTTAATAGCTCCTGAAGACTTAAGTACAGGCTTGGGAAATAAAACCTCCAAATTATTCAAATGCAAGCTCTTTCTGCAGCTTTTGACATGCAACTTTCATTCCTTCAACTCATTTTAGCTAAGTGCTTAATTTTCATTATTTTTTAAGCTTTATTATTACATTGTATTGTTATAAAAACAGAAGTTACTTTGTGATGCAACTTGCTCCCATACCAGAAAAGAGCAATTTTGGCTGCCTGCAATCTTAAGGTGATAAGAAAAGGAAGGACAAAATCTGGAATTGTGAATGTCTTTTGTTTCTTTTTATTTCTTTGTAGCGTGCAGTGATGCCTGATTATTTTTAAATAGTACATTTTTTATATGAGAAGAGGAAAATTTCCTTTTAAACTTGAAATCAATACAAATACCCAGGACTTCCATGACAGCTGATGAGTCAAACAAAATCAGAATCCTTATTCAAAGGTATATGAAAATAATTCCCACTGAAGCAAAGACATCCACATCTCCATTAGATCTTGTGCTTCTAATTTGATGCTCAAAGATGACAAAACCAGAATACTTGCTCTCTTCATTCCTCCTGGAACTGTTCCTTCCTGCCTGCCAGAAAAGCTGAAACACTTTTATGTATCAGTGAGCAAACTCCAATGAGAATTTTTAGCCCTGTAGATAGGCCACCAGAATATGACTCAGAAAACTATTTTTTCAACCAATACCTCTGAGTGGCCAATCTGTCCTTTGGAAATGCTGGTTTAATTTTTATATAATCCCTTTGGAAGTTCACACAGGGCATCTCCACACAATCAAGGAACAAAAACCACGAGCAGGGATCAATTACACTTGCAAACAACACAGTTCCTTTTTTATTAACTCCACTCGTTCAGGTCATAGGAGACATTTGCAATATTTCTTCAACTTGCTGCCAAAAGGCTGAGCAAACACCCCTAACAAAGGCTCCTGAGGTAACCTGGGCAGACAAGTAAAATGTTTTTATCTGTGTCTAATGAAGTCCTCTGACAAGCATCCTAAAAACAATTTCCTAGACTGTCTGCTGCTGAGAGAGAACAGCTCGAACGCAGCCTGGAAGCTTTTCCTGTGAGCTGGAGACATTCCTTTTCTCACTTCTCTTTACATAAAGCAAATATTGCCCAGATAAAGTTGTATTTAAGCTTTTAGAAGGTCAAAATTTAAGTGGTTCCTTTCTCCAGCTCTGGTTTTGAATGTCAGATTGAAGACAAACATGGCATTTGTTTTCTCACTTCACTTTCTGTCTAATGGGACACCACAAATGTGTGTCAACCATAGCAGAGCATTTATTTAACATCACCCAGCAGTTTTTGAGTAGAAATTCCATTATGCTATTTTAGTTTTTCATAGCCATCTTAATTATCTGATACTTCAATTAACCTCACAGTTTCTTTCATTCTATCAAATTAACTGAGTAGCCAGGGAACAAATATAAAAATTAATTTCCCAAAACACAGAATTATGCATTACATGATGCAAGCCAGGGTGCCTTCATTAACTAAAACCATATATTATGAGAGTAATGTGACACATCTAAAACCTAGCTAGCTTATGGAATAGCATAAAAAGCAGAATAATTTCATTTAGATGGGCTTTGAAAGGCTTACTTAAATTAATTCTTTTAAAAAAAAACCCCAACTTTTTAAATGCTCAGTATAATCAAGGCAAAGCAAAAGCATGCAGGGGGATGGGGTAAAGTGCCTGGCTACTGGCCTCTAACAGTAATCCAATACAGTGGTGAACTGAAATGCAAAACCTGCTTCAACTTGATGTTACCAGTTCAGCTTCGAGCTCTCGCCAGGGCAGTTGCAAAGGTTCTCTCAAAGAACTTTATCCTCCACATCTCCTTTTGAGAACTCCATGAATCAGCTTTAAATACCACTAGAATATATCCAACATGTATTTCGAAGTGCAGTTAAAAAGCAAAAAGAGATTAAGGGGACATATTAAAGCACCAGGAATAAGTCAGAGAATCTTAAACCCAACACTGTAAGCCCAGATTAATTGGCTGAGTGTGAGTATGGAAACAAAATCCTGTCCTTTGGGGAAGCATCACCAGGCAAGCACCTGCTTATACAACACTACCTTAAAAAAATAAGAAACAGGTATAACTGCTGTCTTCTGTCAGTAATTACAATTGACCCAAAACTTCACTTACTTCCTTAAAATGAACATTCTTAAAACAATTAAGAAATAGCAACTCAAGCCACAGCCATGAAAATTCTTCTGAGTGCTAATAAAGGAAAGGCAGTGAAAAATAAACAGTTTCATGACTTATGCTACTAAGAAAGCTTTATGATTATCCTATTTAAATTAAGTTAAATGGAATTAAACAGAAGTAGCTGATTTATTAGCTGGACTCAAGGAAGGATTACGCTCAAAACTCCCATTTAACGTTAACTATTCTGGCACAGGAAGTGGGAACGTAACTGATTAAAGTTGCTACTGATACAAAGTCAGCAGCGATCACAAGAGGTCTAAAATTAAATAGTGCCACATTAGAACGACATAGTAAAGCCACTTATTTCAAGATTAATATCAAGAACTTCAGATACGAGTTCATCAATTAGAAATGACAGAGATTGGAACCAGAGTGGTGTACTGAACCACAAAAAATAGGGTGAAGCAGCGAAAGAAGGTGCCAGGAGAAGGATAAAAGAAAAATAAAAAGGAAGGACTAAGTAATTTTCAAGACACTCAGGAGATCTCACAGGGCTGTTTATGTTAAAAGATACCTGCAGCATTTCAGTTTAAACGTAACAGCGACTAGAATGCTCCGGGGAAAAGCACGTTAGAAATAGGAAATAAACCCAGCTTTTCTCAGCCTAAAAGATCAAAAGGTGAGAGATACAAATGCTACCTATAAATAAATTCAGCATAATGAATATAAACTATAGACAGAAAAAAGCCCTTAAGGAGAAGCACACTGCGAGCAACAAAGGTATCTAGAAATGCCATGAACTGGAAATTTTGCCATAAATTTAGACATCAGTACATAGTTAAACATTGAAATTCTACCCTAATTCACAACTTTATTAGGCGATTGACTGAAATTAGGCTTTTAATGACAAGGGATGAGATTAGATCGCCCAGGAAGCTCCTGCTAGTCCTTGAAAAGCAAATATGCACACTCATGTCTGGAGCAGAGGAGCAATCCAAACAGCTCCCATATGTTCTGCTCCGGCCTGTCTGGAGCAGGGAAAGGCTGTTCCTTTGGCAGCTCCGCTGGAAGAGCCCAGCGAGGCCCACGCACCGTGCCTTGGCACGGCTTCCTCCAGCCAGCCGCTGGACAAAGCAATTCCCAGCGGGAAGGTGCTGCTGGGGGGCTGGAGGAGGCAGGAGCCCGAGGAGGCACAGGCGGCTGGGCTGTGCCCTCACGCCGGCCGGCCGAGGGGCTCTGCCCCGCTCCGCCCTGGCGGCTGCCGGCGCTCGGCCCCGCACGGTGCTGTGAGG